>JAPQWV010002603.1:0-53783 GCA_027422505.1 Craterostigma plantagineum | reverse complement strand
GCGAAGCCCAATTTAAGCCCGCGAATCGGCCGATTTCTCTCACAGGAATCACCCCGTAGAAATCAACCGGCCCGCGAAACCTAAAGTCGGCCCGCGATGTCCTTCACAGGAATCACCCCGCGAAAGTCTATCGGCCCGCGAAACTGAAATTGGCCCACGTCGCCTCTCACAGGAATCACCCTTCAAGTTGGTCCGCGAAAGACTTAAGCCCGCGAAACTCAAACCTTGGCCCGCGAAATACCTGTTTTAACTCACACATAAAATCCTTTGGGCCCGCGAAAAGACTTTCGCGACCCGAACTCATTCGGCCGATTTCCCTATTCGTTTGAAAATCCATATCACGCTTAACACGCGAAGTAATTTCGGCCCGCGAGTTTAAATCGATCGAAGCTCGAAATCGCCCGAAAACCTAGAATCGTTCGAAACCTTCAAGACTTCATATTTATTATAAAAGAATATCTAAACTCAGAAAACCGTACGTCCAAACATTTATCAAACCCTTATAACTTCGTATCCTTCCGAAAATCATAAACTCGCATCCTAACTTAACAACAACAATGAGGTAAGGATCTATTATTGAAATATCTGAGTTTCCCAAAACTAAAAAATATTCGAAAATAACTTATGTACTAAATCTGTATTAACCTGCGAAATAACATTTCTCTCTCACAGTACGCGAACCCCTATCCCGCGAACTACCTAGCAATCCGAACTCGCCTCTCATTTCACGAAAACTTCGGCTCGTGGAACTAATTTCAGCCCGCCCTAACTCATACTTCGCGAACGTCTCTAACCCGCAAAACTACCTTTCGACCCGAAATCGCTCCCCAATTCATGAACTACCCTAACCCGTGAAAAGTAATAAATGGCCCGTGAAAACTAATCCCTTTCTCATCGCAAACCTCCTAACCCGCAGTTAATTTCATCGACCTAGTAAGCCCCGTTATTCGCGAAAACACCTCAGGCCCGTGAACCCGAGGTCTAAACGTCACATGAAAATTCGGAATTCACTCGTAAACCCCTAATACTCACCCTTAAATTCTTCAAATCCCAAACAATTTCAGACCCCTCATATCATCGAAAAGATCACGAAAATACATATTTTAAACTCATATTTTAGGTTTTATTCAAAGCATCTAAACACCTAAAAACCCCAAATCGAACATAGAGCAAGAATCTGAACTAAAGCATTTTAAAAGGTCTCAAACGAGTTGTAGGTGCGAACAAATCATCTACCTCACTTATAATTATCTAATTCAGTCCTAAGCTACCAAGTCGAAGAACCAATACCTCCTAGTTTAATTTTCCGCATTCAAGTGATTCTCTAGCACATAAACGCAAATATCTCCACAAACCCTAGACATTCAAATCCCTAATCTCAAATAGATCCCCAAAACCTCATATTATAAACCAATGGGAAAACAGATTTAAAACTCATATTTTTGGGTTCTCAACGACACCCATAATAGCACCAAAATCACGTGAAATCGGAGCATGGGGAAGAAAGTTCGGCCAAGTGTAGATCTTGAAATCTGAAATTAATTAAGGGCCTTCACGTGTTGTAAACCTAATTTAATCACCTACCTCACTTCCCTAAGCTAGGCTAAATAGTTGGGTTGTGTTAGGATATTTAATGGTTGTGTCAATAGTTTAAGTCTTGGGATAATTATGTAATTATCTTTAGCTTGGGCTTTGGACTAGATTGTAATTATTTTATTATTAGTGATTGGGCCTTAATATACCTAGGGTTAATGTGGTATATAAGGTTTTACCAACTCACTTTGAAAGGTAATCAAAGATCAAAAGGCTTACTCTTATTTTCACACACTACACACACTCAAAGGTGAGAAACTCTCCTTTTCATTCCATAAAGCCACTTTGATTCCTTGTTTGGTGCATTTCGGGACCAACAAGTGGTATCAGAGCAAACGTGGATCGATCTGCATTGATTTGAATCCAGTTTCGTTCGATTCCAAGCAAGACCAAAGGTGGTTTTGAGCAAAAATATTGTTTTCGGGCATTTTGAGCTTGTTTTGGGGTTTTGATGCTTCGTTTTTGTGTTTTAAAACCTTCCCCCAGATCGAGTCTATGCCTAAAATGTTTTTAGAACACTTTTGGATCAGTTTTAACGAGTTTTTGAGCGAGATTGAAGCAAAAACTTTTCAGAAAAAGGACATCTCGGCCATTCTCTGTTTTCGGTCGATTTGACCCATTTTTTGTTGTTTTTAGCTCACAAATCGGTCGATTATGTGTTTAGGGAAGAATTCTGAAGTTTAGGATCAAGTTTGAGCGATTTTGGTTGAGATTTGGGTGAAAACGGACGGTTTTTCTGGAAAATGTCGCGACAAAGCAATGGAACAGTACTTGATGTTCTTGCCGCGAAATTTTGCTGAATCGTTCAAATCCGCGAAAGTTTCATCTCTGCGAAGTTGAATCCGAGAATTTTTAACCGCGAAACTTCTCTTTCACTGCATTTTTTCGCAACGGTCTATGCTCACAATCCGAGAATTTTTACACCGCGAAAATTTCACTTTCACTGCAGCTTCTCGCAACATCCTATGCTCAAAATCCGAGAAAGTTTGAAACCGCGAAAATTTTTCTTAGGCCCAATTTTTCTCAACTTCGTACTCTTTAAAATCCGAGAATTTCCAAAACCGCGAAAAAATTTTCTTCTCCCAATTTTTCTCAACTTCGTACTCTTTAAAATCCGAGAAACTTTATACACGAGAAAGTCAATTCCAAGAATTTTTCTGAGCCGCGAAATTTTCAAAATCTGAGAAATTTTACTAAGAAATTAACAGCCGACAATTTTCAGAAATTCCATATCCTAGAAAGCTTATCCCGCGAATCTTTCTAAGCCGCGAATTTTTTTTTCTCAGCCGAGAACTTTTTGAAAATTTTTATCCGAGAATTTTTTTTCAAGACGCGAAAGTTTTGAAACTCTGTGAAAATTTTTACATCCGAGAAATTTTTTTAAGACCGAGAAAGTTTTGAAAGTCACGAAAATCTTTACATCCGAGAAAGTTTTCTAAGCCGAGAAAGTTTATCTCATCTGAGAAAGTTTTTCAAAACCACGTCTCTTCCAAATCCGAGAAAATTTCCTAAAAATCACACTTCACCACTCGATGCGATTTTCTTTAACTTGCGAAATTTTCTTGTGAAGATTTTAAAACTCTCGACTTAGAATCATTCCCACATGCGAAACTTTTAAATCCGAGAAAATTTTCACCTGTGATTTTTTTTTTGAATTTCTCTTTAAAATTCACAAACACCGAAATTCCTCAACACTTAATTTCTCGGATAACATTTCACTAATCACGTCTCCTGAGCTGCGAATTTTTTTTCTCTTTCGTGTTAAGTCTTTCTTGTGTTAAAATCTTCTTGGGTTAAATTTTTCTCAAACTTTTTAAGATTGATCCTCACACTTTAGAACTATCTCCCTAGACCACTTTTGAGATAAACTTTGTTTTTGCTCCTCAAGTCTCAATTTAAATTTCTAGAACTTCTCCTAATTTCAAGATATATTTCTCTTCATACATTATCGACCATCACACACGTTCACTTAGTTCTAAGAAATTCCTTAAACAATTTATTCTCTCAAAACTCTACTCATTAAACTCGTATTTCTAATATCGTTCGTTACTAACTTTCTTATCCATAAAAGATCAAAACCACGGACGATTCGACTGCACCAACCATGTCTACCACGAATGACATCTCCATAGTGGGCTCCGACACCAGGCCTCCGATGCTGCGACAAGGCGACTACAGCATATGGACAAACCGGTTCCTCACGTTCATCAGGAACAAAGGCGCACCACTCTCTCAATACCTTCTGGACTCCATCTTCAACGGCCCAGCACAATTCTGGACAACCATCCCTGCACAGCCAAACGCAAACCCTCCCATGGATGAACGCCGCACTCCAAGAGGTCCCATCAATGAGGATGAACTGGCTCGCGTACAGGCCGACGAGACTGCCAAAGGATACCTCTTCCAGGCTTTGGGAAACGAGGTCTACGCTCACGTTGAGTGCTGCACAACTGCTAAGGAGATATGGGATGAACTTGCAGAAATTATGGCAGGCACAACTGAAAGTGCTCAGGGGAGGAAATCAGCATGTCTCTCGCAGTATGAACTCTTCCAGGCCTATGAAGGAGAGGAACTGCGTGACACATACCTCTGATACTTGAAGGTCATCAATGAACTCAAGAAAAGCCAGGATCTCGAGGGACAAATTCGATATCAACAACCGCTTCCTTGGTAGCCTCAAACCGCATTGGGGCAATGCAATCGTGATGATGATTCAGAGTAAGGACCTCTCCAACACTTCCATCCATGCTCTTTATGACAGTCTGTCTGCCTATGCTCCTTACGTGCAAACCTCAGTCCACCAACACTCGAGTCGACCCACTGGCACTCCTCTCAAACAAAACCAATGAACGATCTTCCACCACTAAGACCAAACAGAACAAAGGGAAGCTACCAGCTGTTGCATCTGACACCTCTTCAGGATCCGAAGCCGATACAGAATCAGATGAAGATGTTCGTGATATACGCAAGCAACTGGCAATGCTCACTAAGTTGGTCTCAAAGAAGATCGGAAAAAGATCCTCATCCTCCTCCAATCGCCAAAGAACCTACAGCGGCACAAAAAAGACCACTCCCACAGAGGAAACTAAGCCGACAAAGAAAGCAGAGGACTCCGCACCTCAAAAAGTGAAGTGCTTTCGGTGTGGAAAGACAGGCCACTTTGCCAAAGAATGCCACGCCCCACGCGTGAAGGACTCCGGGGTACTATGACCGAAAGGCCAGAATGACCCGCAAGATGGAAAGTGGGAAAGCCCTACTCACGAAGAAGCTGAATGGGTGAATGACACTTCAGAAGACGAGGAACCTAAGGATGAAGATTGCTGCATGGCAAGGCTGGTCGAACATGACGAGGATGAGGAGATGGGTCACACCGGTGAAAACACAGCTAAGACTCCTACCAACGCTGAGTCTGAGGTACGAATCTCGCAACTCGATGATGTGTTTAATCACCGACACGCCATTAAGAAACCCACCTAAGGATTATGATGAACTTAGGCTAAAATTTGAAAATAACTATGCCTTACTTAGTCTAAAAGTAGAAGAACTTGCCTGTGCAAACGAACGTCTAATGGCCTCTGAAGCTTTAGTCAAACGTCTGCAAAGTAAGAACAAACAAAGTGAGACTAAGGTTAAGGAAACTACACTAGCCATTAGTTCATGTGAAACTTCTCGCCTCCTGACGGCCGCCCAATACGAACTGCTTACAAAGGAAAGAGTTAGGCTACACCGCAAGGTGAAAGAACTGAAGAGCAACTTCACCTTAGGAAAAAGGCAGCAAACATCTTATGTCTATTAAACCAACCAGTTGAAAACAGAATTCTACGACGCCCGGATGGGAATCGTACTGGCCAGCAACTGCGATCCAACGCCGCTAATTGTCAAAAGGTATAACATGTACAGTACAGCATTCCTAAGAACGAGGAAAGAACTCCCTCACAGCTCATGCCATTTGTAAGATCTCCTCCACTGTGCTGTCAGAAGAAAAGAGGAAACAGAACATACTTTGGGCAGAGATCGCATACGACTACACAGAATTGAATGCTAGTGATAAGACTAGAAAGCCCTCACTCTCTGAAGACATCAAATCTCAGTTCCCACCGAAGAACAGGAAATCGCTCTCCGAGAAGCACTTTCTCGCATCTATGTCCCAGAGAAACTTCTGGTCATAGCAGAACTAGAACGAACCATAGAAGTAGAGCGAAAAGCCTTTGCAAAAGAGCAAGAAGATCTACTTTACAAAATCTTTACCCTAGAACAATCTCATAATACGAACAAACCTCTACGTCAAGTCAAGTACCCGATTCTCAAACATGTAAATGTAAGAGGACGGCGAAGATGACTCCTGAAGCTGACATATGTTCTAACACTAACTCTAGTATTCTTATGGATACAGGGAATGTGAGTTCGACGTCTCTGGAAGGGAGTTCGTACCAAATAAAGGAGAATCCGCTCTTCGATGACAAGAAGAAAAGACCATCCTATATTCGTTCCTCCTCTCTATGTACTGAATCCCAATGTCCTAAGGTCGTAGACAATTATGTTGCCAAAACTCATCTTTCTTTTACCAAGCTTATGTCTATGTGCTGCTGCAATGAATTTGTTCTCCCACGCTTCCATGAATATGAAACACATGAACACGCAACACTCCGACCACGCAAGCGAACCTCATCTACGACGTCTTTGAACTCTCCCATCTCGCCTAAACCTAAGGTCAAGCGAAAATGCCTCTCGCCGTCAAACGCAAACTCACCTACTACTCGCAAGCCAAAGGCGACCAAAACCGAAGCGCGAAAACGACAACCACATTCCCCACACCATTACATGTATAAGGCGCCACACATGCAAGCACAAGTTAGGAACATATGGGTTAGAAAACCATAAATCCACCTAATCAAACTGACTACAAAGGGAAAGCTAAATTAGAAACAACACAATCTGATTTAGAAACCACATTTTCCATTAAGCGCATAAAAACTTACATATATCACAAGAATGCCCCGTTCGAAAACGGGGACCCAACGTTTGCTAAATGTTTGCAGGTCTGTCATGTGTGGTATCTAGACTCGGGTTGCTCCACACACATGACAGGGAATAAGGAGCTGTTGAGCAACTTCTCCGAGCGCTATCTCGGAAGGGTCTCCTTCGGAAACGGTCAAATGGCGCCAATTCTAGGAACTGGCGATCTCGTGCACGATAAACTGACAATCAAGGGCATCTCCTATGTCGAGGGTTTGAGCTACAATCTCTTCAGCATTGGTCGATTCTGCGACAAAGGATACAAGGTTCTCTTCGAATCTGACATATGCAGCATTATGGATGCCTCAGGACAATCTCTTCTTTCTGGAACGCGCACGTCCCACCTCTATGTACTCAACCTTACGACCTCTCGACCAATATGCCTTCTCTCTCGAGCCGCACCCAGGTTGAATGATCTATGGCACCGGCGTCTTTCACATCTCAACTTCAAGACCATCAACAAACTGCGTTCAGAATAAACTCGTCAACGGTCTACCCAACTGACATATCATAAGGAACACCTCTGCTCTGCCTGTGAATTGGGGAAGATGAAGCGATCGTCTCATGTCTCTAAAGAAACACCGTCGTCTAAGCTCATCCTCGAGCTCTTACATATGGATCTATGTGGCCCAATGCCTACGGCCACACTCGGAGGAAGACGGTATATTCTGGTGATAGTCGACGATTTTTCACGCTACACAGACGAAACTCATTCGCACAAAGGATGAAGTTCCTGATATAATCATCGAGTTTGTTGTTACGACCCAAACTCTCATCAACAGAAGGTTCGGATTATCAGAACTGACAACGGAACTGAGTTTAAGAACAAGAAGCTCAGTGATTTCTATGCACTCAGGGCATCACTCAACAGTTCTCAGCTGTGAAGACACCGGAACAGAATGGTGTCGTAGACGAGCGCAAAAACAGGACACTAGTTGAAGCAGCCAGGACTCTTCTCATCCAATCCGGACTTCCTCATTCTCTTTGGGGCGAAGCTATTCAAACGGCTTGCTACACACAGAACCGGGCTTCCATCCACAAGAGATTCAGCCGCACCCCATACGAGATGCTGAATAACCGTCGTATCCCCGATATATCTTATCTAAGGGTCTTCGGTTGCCGATGTTTGTGGCCAATGATCGCCAACATCTTGGGAAGCTTGATCCAAAAGCTCTTGAAGGCATCTTTGTTGGATATTCACTGAATTCAAAGGCATACAGAGTCTATCTTAAGGAGAAACAGTCAATAATAGAAAGCACGAATGTCTCTTTTGAGAAAGCGAAGGCGATCTCATAGCTTCTGGCCATATCAGTCCAGAACCAGGTCTTCTACAGACGTTGACAAAAGGTCAACCTTCAACGGCGGGAACTTCCTCATCTGAGGGCAATTGTGGCGAACTGGATCTCGATCTGCTCTTCGAGTACTTTTACCCAGTTCACAAGACTCCGTCGCCACCACTCAACCTACCGCTGCACCCACTCCACCTACACCACCAGCTACGGCAATAACGTCGTCCCTCCAAACTTGGATGCACTCAATCTCAACGAAAACGACATATTACCCAACCCTGGGAATATTGCTGATCCTGATGCAGAACCCTCTCAATTTAATACGATTGAGATCTCTTCTTCGGACACCGGCCCCAATCTAATGAGTTTCAAATCGATACAAATGCGGCCAGCTCCTCACAAACCAACGTACCACTTTGGGCTCGCTCTCACCCCTACGATCAGATTATTGGGGACCCCACATCGGTGTTTCGACACGATCGGCTACGATGAATGAGAGTTTGTTTGCTTGCTATCTCAGTCAAGTCGAACCATCACGAGTAGCAGAAGCTCTCAATGATCCTGATTGGCTGATTGCAATGCAGGAGGAAATAAATCAGTTTGAACGCTTACAAGTTTGGGAACTCGTACCACGACCTCACAATAGATCCATATCGGCACAAAATGGATCTTTAAGAACAAAAAGGATGAAGATGATGTGTTGTTATTCGCAATAAAGCAGACTTGTGGCTAAGGGGTATACCAACAAGAAGGCATCGACTACGATGAAACCTTCGCCCCAGTTGCCAGGATCGAAGCCATACGAATGTTTCTTGCTTTGCTGCTCACAAGAACTTTAAAGTCTACCAAATGGACGTGAAGACTGCATTTCTGAATGGATTTCTCAAAGAAGAAGTGTACGTTGATCAACCTGAGGGGGTTCTTGAGCGAAGAGTTTCCTCATCACGTATATCGACTCTACAAGGCCCTCTATGGACTAAAACAGGCTCCCGAGCTTGGTATGACGTCCTTTCAGACTTCCTTGTTCAGTCTGGATTCAAGAAAGGATCTCTGGATACAACTCTCTTCACAAAGCGGAGTGGCCTGGACATCATGATTGTACAGATTTATGTCGATGACATCATTTTTGGATCGACTAAACCTCAACTGTGCGAAGAGTTCGCAGAATTGATGAAAGAGAAATTCGAAATGAGTATGATGGGTGAGCTGAATTTCTTTCTTGGTCTTCAAGTAAAGCAACTCCCCAACGGAATCTTCATCAATCAGTCCAAATACATCCATGACATCTCGAGAAGTATGGAATGAAGGATGCTAAGACTGCTACTACACCTATGTCACCCTCTGGCCGACCCGACGCGGACCCATCTGGTGCTCCCGTTGACCAAACCGTCTATCGAGGGATCATAGGCTCTCTTTTGTATCTTACTGCTAGTCGACCGGATATCGTTCTCTCGACAGGAATCTGCGCTCGTTTTCAGGCAACACCAAAGGAATCCCATCTCACTGATGTCAAAAGGATTCTCCGCTATCTCAAAGGAACACCCCAATCTGGGTTTGTGGTACCCCACTCTATCGGACTTCAAACTGGTTGGATTCTCTGACTCGGATTATGCAGGATGCAAGATGGACGGAAAAAGCACCTGGAGCTGCACACTTCTTGGGCGGTAAACGTAAGTTGGTCGTCTCGAAACAAAACTGTGTCTCAACTTCGTCGACGAAGGCAGAATATGTCGCCGCCGCTAGTTGCTGTTCACAGCTTTTGTGGATGAGAACCCAACTACGAGATTTTAACTTTCACGTTGATAAAATTCCCATTTATTGTGACTCAAAAAGTGCTATTGCGATGACAAGTAATCCTGTACATCACTCAAGAACACAAAACACCTAGATATTCGTCACCACTTCATCAAAGAACATGTCGAACAGGCACGATTGAATTACACTACATAACAACGAAGATCAACTGGCCGACATTTTCACAAAACCGTTGGATGTCAAACGATTCCAACACCTAGTGACTATGTTGGGCATGTTGAATATTCAGTTGTGATCAATCGACCCTACATGAACTTTGATAAGGGTACATACTTCATTTTCACTTCACTTCATTTTCTATGTGTCTTATGGATTATGTCTTTTGAGGGGGAGTTTTCGATTAAGGGGGAGCATCTGATATTTCGTTATTTAAAACGGGAATTTTTCGATTAAGGGGGAGCGTCTGATATTTCATTATTTAAAACGAGGAGTTTTACGATTAAGGGGGGAGCTTCTTATTTTTATTATTTAAAAAAAAAAGTTTGGGTTGTAAATTTTAAAGTTTGGTCAAAACTGAGTCAAAATCGGACCAATTAAAAATATTTTGGGTTGAATTTCTAATTTTTCTGGTCAAAAAGGGTCAAAATTGGATCAATCCAAATCCGCGAAATTCAGCTAAGTTGAGATTTTGACCAAGCCCGCGAAATTTCGGCCCATTTTCTCAGAAATTCGCACGTACAGTGCCTACAATCGTAAAACCCCAAAACCCTTAACATTTTTTCACTATTCTAAAAATCCCGAGAAAATTCAAAAAATTCGCAACCCTTTTCAAAAATTTCGCAACTCCCCGCATTGTCGTCGTCGTCAAATCTGCTTTCAAACTTCGTTTCCTGCTAACTCCATTATCGCAAATCAGCTTTTCGGTATGAATACATCTCAAATAACCCAATTTCTGTTCGCTTTTACGCTGTTGTGCCGGTTTTATTGTTTAAATCCACCAAATATGCATTTCCCATCCTATTCGAGTCGATTGAGTCCATAATATTGCATTTTGGTTAAGATTTGAGTAGGTCTAAGGCAAAAATTCATTGCGTTGTCTCGCACTTTTCACACTGTGTTCTTCACCGCGAAAAAAAAAAATTCTCAGAAAAATTGCTTTAATCGTTAAATTTCGCTGCTACAGTGAGTAACGCCCCGCGAAATTTTTAATTTACCCGAGAAAATTCCTGCGCTACAGTGAGTGTAGCCCCGCGAAATTTATTTCACCGAGAAAAATTCTCAGATAAATTGATTTAATAGTTAAATCTCGCCGCTACAGTAAGATAAGCCCCGCGAACCTTTTATTTTACCCGAGAAAATTCTTGAGCTACAGTGAGTAAGGTCCCGCGAAATTTTATCTGAGAAAGTTCTTTACGAGAATTTACATATGTTAAAAATTCGCTGCTACAGCACGTAAGGTCCCGCGAAATTTTATCTGAGAAAGTTTCTTACGAGAATTTACATTTGTTAAAACTTCGCTGCTACAGCACGTGAAGCCCCGCGAAAATCTCTTGCACTTCACCTCATTATACATTTTTTCGCATCCTCACTTTCTCGCACCTACAGTGAACAAAAATTTTCTCAATCCACAAAGACTTTTCAATCGCGAAATTTCATTATATGCTGAGTGCGAATTTCCTTGAAACATGAGAAAATTTCTTAACGTGCGAGATTTTTGTGGCTGAGTGCGAAATTTCTTGAAACATGAGAAAATTCCTTGAAACAAAGATAAGTTGCGAATTTTTCTCATTGCATACGAAAATTTTGACAACGTGCGAGATTCTTAACTTACGAAAATTTTCCATACTTGCTAAATTTTACACAAAATGCGAAAATTTTCTTGACTTATCTATGTGTTACACTTAGTGTCGAAACTCGCCATCACATGACAAATTTCAAATCTTAACAACTATGTCAAAGGGACCCTAAATTAGCTTAAATGTGAATTTTTCTTATATATAATTTTGGGCAATTCTATGTCTATTTTATCATTTTCGTGACTTAGTCAGTACTAATCTTATTACGATTACTGTAAAGCACAGATATGACTGACAAAGATCAAAATACACTTGAAGCACTTGAGGCGGCTGCAATCCAAAGGAGGTCGCTCGCATCGAACTCCACGCGGTACCTATGTCCCACCACCCGAGGAGATCTTCCACTAAGTCAATGGGCGGCCTGATTCCCAACAACTATATGGTGGACTTGGACAGTTTCGGTGCGATGCCCCCGTTATTATAGAAATTCTCAAAGGGCACCCACTTCGCCACGCCCTCACTCATGGCGAACCAGAAGCACAGGTGTACCTTCAACAATTCTGGCATACGCTGCAGATAGCTGGACCACTACGCCTTGCCAAGACCTTATCCGCCCAATCGATCAAGGAAACGGTGGTCCTCACTCCCAAAATACTCCAAGATGTTCTTCAACTCCCGGTCTACTCACCTACGATCCACCACCAACACACGACCAAACTCATTGAAGACATCGACAGACTGGGCTATCAACCAGATACCAAGAAGAAGAAAGGCCCACTTGTCCTCAGTGAAGTCACCACCCGCAATCTACCACAACCCTGGCGGACACTGTACTGCTGGTGAACAAGTGTTATGTCAGGAAAGCATGCTGGTCAGGACCGCGGAAACATTCAAATCCTCACAATCATGACCGGCATCGCTCACAACCGCAAGTACAACTACGCCGACATCATCTGGGTGGACCTAGTCTCGATGATCCAGCGACGCGACCGGGAAGTCGCCAAGGGAGTCACGAACCGCTTCGTCCCATACATGCGATGGCTCCCAACTCTGATCAAGCACTTCCGCCTGCACTCAACAACATCCGCATCCGTCCGGCAGCAGAACACTTTCAAATCCCAACTGTCGAGAAGTTCGCCAAGAAGAACACACCGGCGAAGGATCGACACGCAATGGTGATTCCGGACGACGTGCTCGCCTACGCCGACCAGACCAACCCGCACGTCCAAGAATACCGTGCCTCAACCGCATCCTTCCGTGAAACCCCGCACCTCTATCCACTGTCCTACGGAGCAGATCAACCCCCTGCTCCTAACCTCGGGACTAGCCAACCCCCCACCACCACCTCCAAAAAGTCATCGAGTCACGCGCATCCTCCTCCACCCGCGTTCCGAAAAAACGGACGCGTAAGGATGACGTAAGCCGTCCCACGGAGCGTCGATCGAAACAAAAACACGATCGACCTCCTCAGCCACAATAAGCCGAGCCGAACCAATAGGTACAGGAGGTGATGTGTTCACCTCCCGAGTAGAAGACGTGGCATCTGGCTCAACCACGCAAACGTCCCCACCAATCCACTTATCTTCCTCTCTACAGGAAGATATTTCATTCCACGAGGAGCCACTTATGCCATCGACATCCACTTGGAGGTGATCGATGTTGAAACAAGCAGTCCCTCGCCTCAGACTGCATCCTCTTCATGCACATCGAGTCTAGTGCCCTCACTCCCCATAATTTCTTACGTTTCTAGGCCACATACACCTCTTACACGCACCACAGAGTCTTCGTGACTCTGTCAGAACGCTCGCTGATGTCTCTGTGACTGAGAGCGGAAGACCTAGCACGGCCAAACATCACAACAACCGTGAGCCTAGGCCATCATTCGACTGAGTCTGTCTCACGATGATGCAACGGGAAGTCTGAGTGACCCCGTCTTTTCAGTCCTGTGCAAACGGGGTCCGATCGGCTATATTCACCGAGTCCGGTGTCAGTTGGAGTTCTTCGTGATTCCAACTTGTTAGATTTACCCCACTTCGTCACCGAGACCGCGCTAGAGACACGTCTTCAAGAGTTTGCAAAGACTCTTGAGGCGTCGATTTTAGATAAAGTCTACGCGCGTCTCGAAGCGTCCACGATCGACAAAGGCAAAGGTGTGGCCCGGAGACGCCACCACCGAAGCAAAATGAGGACGCGGACGCTGTTCTCTCCTCCATTTCCGCCAAGGAGCTCTTCTACATCCTCAGAGCTAGATTTGAGTCAATGACGGAACTCGACGAGGAGGAACAGCAGATGAAGAAGATAATGTTGCAACCAATGTCTTGCCGCACTCTAGGCGAGACGAGCGGGATCAGGCGCGACGATCAAGACGATGATCAAGATCGCCGCGAGGGGGAGATAAATAGGCAGCTTGGCGCACAACCTCAAGGACTCGTACAATCGACGCCGCCCTCCTCCTCTGGACCTGAAACGGCACCCGCAACAGAAACCTCACACCCCACTAGCCAAAAATCCCATCCCATCAACCCCGAGTCATTACCAAATCACCTCACCACTACCCATCACCGTCTCCGAAACTCTAATCGTCACATCGACATTAGAGACCACCTCCACACCGTCTCCACCCACCAACACAGAACCCTCTAACTGTCACATCGACGTTAGAGCCACCACCACATTACGCCACCAATCACCCAAATCATCCTTGCCAAAACCATCACCTCAACCGAACCACCTGAATCTCCACCACAACCATCCCCACAATCCACAAACTCCTCCGAAGCAACACCTCGCCATCACATAGCCATACCCCTCTCGACATCGATTCCAACCTGGCTTCCGAGGACGTCTACTGCGCACAAAACGAGATCGAGGCCTACATCTTCAACGATGAATGGCTGTACACACCCGCCGATGCAGTAGCAGCCAGGAAGTTGGTGGAAAACGCTCGACGTCTGCTAAAGGAAGCCTCGCTCACGCTGATCAACACCGCAGACGACGAGAACGGAGAGGAGTACGACGCTGAACCGGCCGAGCTCGAGAACATCCTTCAATTCCAAGCGCAGCAAACTGAGGCCCCTGCTGCTCAAACGGATGTGCCCACGGTGGATATACCGGAAGCACCGTGGGAAAACAAAAAGATCACCGCGCCATTTCAGGAAGAGATCAGGAAGCGGATCTGGCGGCGCAAGGAGAAGATCGTCACAACCTTCGACGAGTATGAGCTGATGAACATCCAAAATTGGAGCGAGAAAAAGAAGCAGCTCTATCGATGGAGCCTTCTTTGCAACAAATGCACAAAGAGGACGCTATCCGATGAGGAAAACATCGCTCTGGAAATGAATCGGGCCCCCATCTGCAAAGTCACTGACCTCCGCCACGAGTCGAAAGGACCTGTCCACTACCCAGTCTTCACAGTAATGAGGCAGGATGAGAGCTACAGTGAAGTCAGTGAGGACATGTGATCCATCAAGTTTCTGCGCCTGGGTGACCTATACAGCATGCTGGAATCCATGAAACAGTTCAGACTCGTCCTCAGAAGCTCTGGACATCTCGTACGTGCTGAACCGGTCACCATGGGATATGTGGCTATCAAGCGCCCCATGCTCCGACAGGTCAGATTCTACGCTACCACGATCTGCAGATGGCGGTGGAACATAATCTGAAGAAGGTGAACCTGACTCGCCCATCTTTCAAGAATGCAGACGACTATCCGAGAGGGCGATGTGATCGACGGAGATGATCCGGCGGTCGCCTACTCGAACTACAAGGGAAAGATGAGGCTCCTGCGCTGCTCCGAGGTGGCAAAATTCTCAGATGGAACGCTCACCATCATCCAAGACAAACTCATGAGAATTTGCCGTATCCTTTCGGAAGAAGATCCCCTCTGCCGATCCAAGTTCGCGAAGCTCATTGACGCTATAGCTGATAGAATGGTTCTTCGAAGGAATCTCCGCGCTTCGAGTTCAAACTAGGGCTTCGCGAAACATTCACACGCTAATCCACCATCCCAACGCCCAAGATTCAAGACCCCAACAATTGACACAAAGGGGGAGATTGTTAGGATATTTAATTGGTTGTGTCAATAGTTTAAGTCTTGGGATTAATTATGTAATTATCTTTAGCTTGGGCTTTGGACTAGATTGTAATTATTTTATTATTAGTGATTGGGCCTTAATATACCTAGGTTAATGTGGTATATAAGGTTTTACCAACTCACTTTGAAAGGTAATCAAAGATCAAAAGGCTTACTCTTATTTTCACACACTACACACACTCAAAGGTGAGAAAACTCTCCCTTTCATTCCATAAAGCCACTTTGATTCCTTGTTTGGTGCATTTCGGGACCAACAGGTTGAGATGAGCTTGCGAAAAATCGTTTCTCCACTTCGCTTCTTCACTTCTTCTTCCTTCGGTTTTCTTCTTTCTTCATTGGTTTTTCACTGTTTCCTTCCTCTTTTCGTTCTTGCCTTGACCAACCATAGCTTTTAGACTAAGTGATATGGGTAGCATACCTCTCACGTGGGGTTCTCCCAATTTAGGTAACTTCCATCTTTATTTAATGGGTTTGGGCCAATATAATTTGTTTGGGCCTTATTATTTCCAATATCAATTACTTATTGTATTTCT
This sequence comes from Craterostigma plantagineum, assembly GCA_027422505.1. Taxonomy (NCBI): domain Eukaryota; kingdom Viridiplantae; phylum Streptophyta; class Magnoliopsida; order Lamiales; family Linderniaceae; genus Craterostigma; species Craterostigma plantagineum. The sequence continues at coordinate 37,708 of JAPQWV010002603.1, read as the reverse complement.
ATTTTAATGGACCAAAATGATATTTTGTTTTTGATTAGGTGGTAATGGGTGCCATACTTCCAACGTGAGTTATTCCCATGGTTTATGCAACCTTGTTCTTGTCTAATTCCTTGGGCCAAAGTAACTCTCTATTGGGCCCTTTATTATTTAACTTGGCCTTCACTAATTCATTTTGGGGTTGTCTTTCCTTTATTAATTAATTGCCGCAAGTTGCAAGTTGGGTCTTACTTATTTATTTGGCTTGAATATTATTCGGTCTATTATATTTCTTGGCTTCCTAGTCTTCTCGGCCCATACGATTTTATTAACTTTCTGCCCAATTAAATTCGGTTCCGTTCAAAATCAACTTGGGCCTTTTTAGATTTATTTAGTTGGGCCTAAATATTATTTAATTCCTTTATTAGATCTCGTTTATTGGACCGAATATCTCGCTCCTCCGTTCGGATAATAATTTTGTTAATTCAAACATTTACAACACTAGTTTTATTCAAAATCCCGTATTGGAATTTTACGGGTATTACACCCGTTGACTTGAGATTTACACTTATTTGGATGAGACAAATAATATTGTCACTTTCCTAGACAAAACTAATCTTTCCCGATCCAATACACTTGAAATGACCATTTTACCCCTGGATGGATTTTTAGCCCATATCAATTCAGCGCATCTACACACACGCGCGAAGAGCACGACGACTCACGAGAGGACTGCGCGGCAGTCTGCTTCTAACAAGCCATCGAACTTCGATAGGTTTATTTCAGGTGCTCTTGACTAATTTCTACCTGTTTCGACTCTTAAAATACAGCGTTGGATTCTAGTTGTATTGATTGGGCATAAGTATAGCTGTCAAACGGGCCCGAGGCCCGCAGGCCCGCCCGCCTCGGCGGGCCACGGGCAAGCCGCCGGAAAATTAAATATTGTATTCCTATTTTAAAATATTAGATTATAAATAAATCATGATGATTTTTATATTTTTAGCTATAATTGGTAATAATAACATAATTAAATTAAAATTAAAAAAAATTATAAAAAGTAGATATTTTTCCAACTTAAATTCTTTATTTTTGTTATTTTTTACTATTTTTATATTATTTTTTCCTATTTTTTATTATTTTCTCTTACTCTTTCTTATTTTTTATTTTTTTTTTATTTTATTTTTGTTCATATTGGCGGGCTAAGCCCGCCAGGCCCGCTACAGCCCCGCTGGCGGGGCGGGCCTTAAATTTCGAGGCCCGCTAGGAGGCGGGCTTACCCGCGCCCGCCCCGCCAGCTGGGGCTTTGGCGGGCTACGGCCGGCCGCCTCGCCGGCCGGTTTTGACAATACTAGGCATAATGAAAACGAGTATTTTAGGTTGGCTTGCTTCACGCAAATTATGCTCGAATGTTTAGCCGATGCATACCAGTCTAATTCACTTGGTGTAAGTTCTTTTATTTCTTAGCAACGCATTATCAATTACCTGATTTTTTGGACTGAACCGCGAAAGTACCGTGTTTGTTGTTAATTTGCGTGATGAGAAATATGTGTTATTATGCGGGGTTAGGTGCTGTTGTGTTCTAGTTACTGCAGAGCCGCTACTATATCGGATGTTTCTAGTGGTGCTGTGATTTACTATTTTGCGAGTCGTTTATAATCTTAAATGTTTCTACTGATGTAGTGTTCTATGATTTGGTGCCAATTGAATGTTTCATCTTCATGCTCTGTTGTATCTTGAAGCCAATAATTGTTGAGCTAAACCTCTTGCATGGTTAGGATGTCTTCTGAGACCGAATTCGCCCAAATGGATATACGGTATGAAGTGAGAGGTGTCATTGCCGTGATGGAATGAAAGCCTCTGTCGAAGTAGTTGGTCCAAGTAAGCCTACATTTGGTAAATTGTATGCCGTTTGTAGCCGTCGTTCATGTGGGTAATGGAAATGGTTGCACCCAAAAAGCATAACCTACTCCAAGATAATCGACCAAGCATCAAACAACAACGAGTCTTGTGACCAATCCGGGAGAACTAATGTTGATGCCACCGCTATCTACGAGGAACTCTCCTTGTTAAAGTACGAACTTATGGAAAATCGAAGGATCGCAAAGGAAATTGTCATTAATGTTGGTACAATCCATACGACCGTCGTGGATCACGGGGGTGCTCTATTCGATGGCTATTTGTTACAAGACCCATGTATAGAATGAGTAATTACATCCTTATCTCGACATACATCTTCGTTCATCTTTTCTCTCTCATTTGCTTCACCTTCCAAAGAGAGCTCAAGTTACCGCAGACTGCAGTGTGCCTCTATGTTTATCCACTGTAAGAATCTTGCTAGAAGCAATTTTTATCCTTATGTTGGGAATACAGTGTTATTTCTGCCAATATAATCCCATATATACACAGCTCTCCATCTTCTTGCTTTTGAATTTTCAAATAACAAAGACGGGCAAATCGCTATACTCATTATAGGTTCTGCAGACGAGGCTGTGGTGGCATTAAGAAGTGGATTGCGATTTTACTTCTACTCCACATTTACGTCGTACTTTCAAGTAAAATGGACAATGCCCTGTGAAACATGTTAGGCTGCATTGAGAATTTTTTGTAAGGCTTCTATGTGTATTCCGTAAATCCTGTTGGTGTGTGTATTATCAATGTTCCGGCCCAATATAGGATAATTATTTGTATGGTTTGTTTGTCTATTTAGATCATGCTATTAGAACAACACATTTATTTTTTAACAGTTATTTTGCTTATCTTTGCTGTAATCAATCTCTATTTTCTACTCCTCCGTCCCATGATTTTTATCACAGTTATTGGTAGGCACGGATATTAAGGTGGCATTATTATAATAATATAGTACAATGAAAAGGTAAAAAAGTGTATATTTTGACACGTCTTTTAAGAATATTTAATATTAATATATTGATGTTTGTGATAATTTTTACCCACAAAGGAAATGTGATAAAGTTAGTGGGACGCCCGGAATGGAAAAATGTGATAAAATTAGCGGGACGGAGAGAGTATTTGTTGAAGCAAGATAATGTTGTGTTTTGGACCGTTTAACATGATAAATGGAAGCTTCGTTTTCGTTCTCAAAAGTATCATCATAAATGAGTATAAACACCTTCAGTTGTGAATCTTCAGTTGATATGAGGTAGACATTCCACTCGAGTGTTATCTCCAAAAATCTTCAGTTGTCAATCCCTTACGATTGGAGGATACACACCTTATTAATGAACATTAAATGTATCTTTTATAACATGTTGGTCTTGCTATAAATAGAACTGTTTGGGCATGTGTACTAGTCAATATTAGGCAAGAGAGCATAGCATATCTATCAACATAATGGTGAACGAAGGTAAATGCATCGAATGATGTCTTTTTGAATTAATATTGTGTATAAATCTGCACTTACATTTTAACATTTTTTTAAGGTCAATACACTAGCAACATAAGGACGCAGGCGCATCAGATCTTCGATCAGTATTGGACCGAGAATGTTGATGATTTCTTTATAAGGTGTCTGGCTCGGGAAAACAAAGTTTGCTAACCGTATGGCCCGGTAATCGACAAAGTGTATGATAAGATCTTGAATGAGTTCGGTTCAACCTTTACGCGCGAGAGGATTGAACAACGTATCGACTTCCTCATGTATCGTTATCATACTTTCAAGATGGTGGTGGATGACCCACTTACGACGTATGACAAATACTCCAACGTTGTCGATGCACCACTCCATAAGTGGAATGAACGGATTCAAGTGCGTCTAACAAAACTTTGTTTCTTTCATATAATACATTCGGTCTCTCCAACATATTAAACTTTGTTATTTCGTAGACAAGCTCGTAGACAAGCATATTAGGCTACACTAATAGTATGTTTGTTGTAGGAAGAAGCATAGTTGAGGCTTTTGTGTTCAACAGCGAGAAGAAACGGGGAAACTATCTCCAACATCTTCACATGGCAGTTCGTCGAAGTTATTGAAATAAGTAGTATCCACGAGGTTCCATACCAAATAGATGCCAGCGAGGAGGTTACGTCTCCAATGCCTTCGAAATTCACAAATGGCAAACCACCAATGAAGAAACTACAGTTCGATGAATGTAGGGTTAGTGACAAGGAGACCACTAACGTTTAAGTGGCTATGCGTATGTGTGTGTATGTACTTAAATTATGTGTTATGTTTGTTCTCTGTGAGCCCACTTTTGATTTTTCATTTCCAACAGGCCTTACTTCCATATCGGCGAGATTTACTGTTAAGGGTGTCGTTATATTTGGGCTTGTATTATGCATCGACAATGTGTCTGTAATATTAAAAATTTTCCTTCGACTTCTTTATTTCCTATGAAATATCGACTACATTTGTCGAGCACGTAAACAAAATAACAACCGAGTTGAATTACAACCCAAAATACTTCAATTTAGTTACAACATATACCAACGCATAATACAAACACCAGATAACTACAAACAAAAACTTAGTGCCCAATCAAACCAGTGAAGCCCCATTATCCAAACATCACAAAAAATCACTACGAACATCAATTGCTTAGTACCTCGTCCATCAAGTATGTCGAGACAGTGATATTCGAATGCCAAAATAACCACCAAAACATTAAAATATCACATTAGACCGGCTAATGTGTTTACTACGTACGGATACTTCATATCAGCCGGGAGACTGTAAAAGAGTCTAAGTTCGTCTGAATGGTTGACGAGGAATTTGCAAATTATCAGTTTTTGATCCGGAGTCAAACCCGTCCATTTCGTTGATCTATTCGTATACATGATCTTTTTAGGGATTATATCATTTTCTACCTCGACCATGGAGATGACCTGTTGGAGAGCCGCACTGGTTTCTACACAACAATTACCAATAATTTGGGTCAACTTTGTATCCGCATCATTCATCTTCCTTTTACGACCACGTCACTGCGTCATGGTGGTTCCTGCACCGCTAGACCACTACCACCCTCCTCGTTCCCCGAGCCTTGGACGAACTCGTTGTTCGTAGAAGTATTGTCAGCCTCTAAATGCATGGACAAATCAACTTGGTTTAAACCACTACTCCTTAATATGTCCTCAATATCCTCAGCATGTTCACCCGTAGCTCGATCCTTCCCGAATATCTCGATCCAGTCGTTATAGTATGGCCAAGATTTATGCCGCATAGATTTAGCATTGGGTCCTTCTGTATAAAACATAGACGAAGCACTATATTAAAGTAAAATGTATTTAGCATGAAGTTAATAATGAGTCGTAGTACATACCTTGACGTATTCGTCTCAGCACTGATCCTCGAACACATCAATTGTCTTCGTTGAATCATTCCATCCAATTCCAGACAAACTGAGCAATGTAGATAGACTATGGTACCATTTTTCCATGTTTGTAGCGGAGAAGTGATATGGGGTGTAGCACATATGTCCGTCCCGGGAAATGTACTTAGCATACGAGCTTCTAAGATCTTCAAAAATCCCGCTTTGAACCCGTTGTCTTGTCTCCAACCGCTAGCAACAATCTCTTTCATAGCGCTAATTAGTGCCATTTCTTCTTGTTGATTCCACCCATGACGGTTGCTTTTCTCCTTGTTTGGAGGAGGTACCCTAGAGTTCGTATCTAATGTACCTTCCATGATGTCCTGAGAGTAACTCCTGTAAACGTTAAGTGAAAATGGAGCCATATATACAAAACAATTAGTGTGCACGCAGCTAACACTTCAAACGAGAAGCATATGCAAGATTGAAGTCATAAAATATGGACCAAGAGCAATGTCAAGTAGTTCAGCAATTCAAGTACAATCATGGCCAATATTAGCCAACAACAGTAACACATTAACCACACAAACAGCAGTTCAATTGCGCATGCCACAATTTCTCAACTCATTAAAAGCCGTTGTCGCTAATGTGTCCCTCCAATTGGCTCAGTAAACTGAAGCATCAACATTACTTATGTTCTCTACATCATCTATGTCATCATTTGTAATATCAATGTTATCCTCCATAATTGTTCCAACTTCTTCATCAAGAGGATCTATTGGCATCTCTTTACGAACAAAGTTGTGGAGTACGCAACAAGCCATATCCGGTTATGTGGAACAATAGGGAAATACGAAGGTGAGCGTAGTATCGCCCAACGATTCTTCCATAAGCCGAATCACCGCTCGATCTCATTTCTAGCTCGCCTGTGAATCAAGTTGAAGTACTCCTTTGGGTTTGTGGTGCGTTCTCCCTGACCAAAGTCATCTAAATGATATCTTACTCCCCGAAACGGCGCTAAAAACCCTTCTGCATTCATATATCTACCATCGCACAAGTAGTAGTTCCATGAGAAGGATGGATTACATAATTAAGTGCTTATTTGATACCGATTTTATATAATATTCAATAAATTTTACATTTTGGGATCTTAAGACCATTTCTTCTAGAAATGGCATCCCGTAAGACTCTAGCGTCTGCTGCAGATCCTTTCTGACCACACAACATATAAGTGAACATCATGTTTGGATCACATGCAGCAAGTACATTAATCGTCACGTTGCCTTTACGATTGCGATACTTTCGTTTGTCACATTCGGGCACTACTACCTTGACATGCGTTCCATCTAATGCTCCGAGACAACCCTATGATGGAGTTACAAATTATTTACAAGCCAAGATAATTAATTATAGATGCATGAAATAAGCAAAAGAATACCTTAAAATGCTTCCATCTACAATCTGTGTTGTCTTCAGTTATTGGTTAGGGCGGCACGATTAGTAAACGACGCAATTTCAACACCGCCATTAGAACTTCATTAAAGTATTTAGAAATAGTCGCCCCGACTTTCTGAAGGTTTCTTGCACTACACGATTCTTAGTGTTGCACTACATGATTCTTAGTGTTACGCGCTATAATAATAAAAAACATGGCCACTTTGTCCCGCATGTCGTAAACTTAGAGTCCCGAAGACCACTGACATTTTGTAAAAGATATATGAGAGTGCCAAAATCGATTAATCCTCAAATGATATGGCATGTTATGTCGGACATCGATACTAACTCGTTAAGGTTGTCCACCTGTCTGGGTATCTTATCAATCAAACTGTATTTTGTTTGCAAGCGTTTCCGCTTCCGACCATTCCTATTCTGTAGACGTCTTAAATAGGTCGAAACTAAGAGCAATATCAGAGTGTTCTGTTGAATAAATGTTTGCAAAATTACAAACATTTTAAGTTCCATTCTCAAGTGAGAATCCATGCTGCCTCTGAAACGGTCATTAAAGTGGTGTAATACAACAATTAGGATTGAAGCAATTGATAATCAAGGAGCTGCACGATATTGCATTGCATATGTAAACTCTTACATCGTAAACCCTAAATGAATGCCTGGAATAAATTGAAATCCTATTTCGACAGTCATCTAAGGTATGAGCAAAATATAAGTTGAAGATAGTAGATAATCAAACACGAAAATACACACGATGAAACATAATCAAAGCCGAGGTACCAATGATGCATTCGAACTAGCACAATAGAAGTCAAAGATCATCGAAGACGACAAATCACACTCAAAGATAATCAACCACATGAATTGGAAAAGTTGCACAATTTTTTCCAGTACTGTCGATGGCCGACGACATTCTGCTACAGCCTAGGATGTGCCTTAGCTATCGAAAAGTAAAACTTACACTCGACAATCACGTAGAGAAAGAAAGCATGAATACCTGATGCTTGTTGCTTCTCAGAGGATTACCGCGCTTCTTTGACGACGAAAATGAAGCCTCGCGCTGTAATGGGGGAATTATCGCGCGATAGGGGCAAGGGGTAATTTAGGCAATTCAACAAATTGTAGTGGGTATGGACTAATTATATCACGTGGGCCTGTAGGATAAATTATAAGGCATATGCTGGATTAAAAACGCGGGTCAGCTCATTAACTCGGGCTTTAACATGTTTTCTTATTTAGCTACTGAACAATATTAGGGATGATAAATGGGCTACCCCTTGTTCGAACTAAACGCGATTAATGATTCAAATATTATAAAGGTGGAAATAAAATTGTCATTGTGTATTTTGTATAGAATTCCTCGAATAATTCCTTGAAACGTATGCCTTTCAACTTATCGGCTCGAGCCTAACTTTAAAGCTAATAAATTTTAAATCCATAAGTAAACAAATAATAAAAAAAACTCACTACTTCGATTGGTCTCAATCAAGCTCGAGCTCATCCAATAAAACAGAGGTCACGACTTCGATGGATCACAACCAAGGTCGAGCCGAGGTTCGACAGAGTTGGATCGACTCATTTTTCACCACTACATTTAGTCGGGGTAAGTTCACATCTAAACTAAGGTCTTTCACCAATTGGCCTTATAATATCATCAATAATTCAAATAGTTGACTCTAAATTCAGATACAAGACTTATATAACTTACAAAGCCCTTCATCTGCAAGGAACTATAAATATTAACTTCCATGAAATATCCACTGATCTGACTGAAGGTTAACAACCCTATTTCGCAAGTGAAGGCAAGAAAAAGATGATGCAATAAGTCACAGCAGCAAGAAATAACTCCCAGTTAAGGCCCCTACATAGCTGCACAAACCTGCAACGCAAACAACCACTAGGTAAAACTTTCATGAAGTATTGATAACAGAGCATCAAATGGAAGATAATGGGAAAATAAATCTATGGTTACAATAGGCGAAAGGAAAGCTCTCTAATGAAAACGAATACAATCACTATAACCCATATTAAGCGAAGAAGCTGATGTACAGAACACAAGTCGAAATAGCACCATAATAAGCCAAATCAAGACTAAAAATGCGGGAGATAGCAACATAATAAGCCCAAGAACGCATACAATTTCCATCAATCCAAGCCACTTAGAAAATACCAAAGATAAATAAATAGAAAAAAAGAAAAACCAAGAATGTGAAAACATGGTTCAACCTCTCAAAACCACCATCATGATTCGTCATTACCATCAGAAGACTCGGACCTCTTAACCCTCTTCATCATCTTATCCAAATGGGCATGAGTGTCGTAACCATTTGCATCCTCTGAACTTCCAAGTCTTTCGCAAACTGCATCCTCTGCTTCTCAAACTCGATCATCTGCCTCTGTTTCATACCCTCAACCTTCTCATAAATTCTGCAAAGCCCACGATCGCCTTAGCCAACCTTGTCAACCCACCACCAATGCCTTCGTCTTCCTCATCATCCTCGCCGCTGAGATTAACCCTATCCTCATCAACACCATTATCTTCTTCGTCATTGTCACTACTCCCTTCGTCTTCATCATTCATAGCAGCAGCTGCAGCAGCCATGGCTGAGTAATTCCTCCTGAAATTACGGTTTCAAAATGACGAGTTTTCTCTAATACATTGTTCAGCAAAACGAATCTGTTCTGTCAGCGCACACAATCGCTCATGTTCTTAAACACATCCAAAAAAATGAGCTCAGAACAACTAAAAACTAGAAGAAGAAAAACCCAAATTCTCCATCTATTCAAGAGAATTGGGAAAAAAACAAGCTTTAAGATAAATCTCGATATGGCAATCAGAGTAGTTCATACACAAAATTATTTGGATGAAACGAAAATCATCTACAAACCCTACCTGAAAGAGGAACCCTCCAGCCCAGGGGATGGTGAAGGACGCTTCTGGGGCATAACCATTGGAGGGTTATAAGCATCTATAGGCACCATCGGTTTTCTGTAAGGCAAAGGAACAGCCATAGGCGGCGAAGGCAGAGAAAAAGGCATCTTAGACTGAATCTGCACCGAAGACGAAGCCGACGCCGGCGGTGGTGCCATAATCATCAAAGGCATCGCCACAGATGGAGACGACTTGGCATGATTCTTACTGTAACTAGATCCGATCAAGAAGTCCATCCGTGAAAAGAAAGGCCACGAAGACGCTAGGGTTTCGTTGTGCTCCGCGACCTTCGACTTCTCCGTCTTGTACTTCTTCTTCAGAGTATCGATCCTATTCTTGCACTGAACATCCGTACGAATCGTCTTCTTGGTTTGCCCGTGACGGCATTGACGGCGTCAGCCACCTCATGCCAATCTTTCTGTCGGAGGTTCCCACGGTTAAGCTCCAGAAAACGGCTGCCCCAGGCATCGACTAACGTCGTTGTAGCCTCCTCCGTCCAACAGTCTTCACGGGATGGCGGCTGACGCGACGGCGGCGTCAGGGTAGGCGGTTGCGGTGGGGGCGTCGGAGATTCCGTTAGGTCACCCATCGAAAATCAAGGGTAAAAAAAAGGAATTACAAAATCTGGTCAAGAAAGAGGATCGTGGGCTGGCGATGAATGCGTGAAATAAGAGGAGCCGCCGAGGGGTTAGGCGCGTGAGGTCGACGTTCACGCGATTCGGCACAGAGCCGTACCCATTGCCAACTAACAGCGTTTAGCCGGCGGTTCGGGTAATTACCAAATGATCCGACCCGATAAAACCCTGCGTCGTACTTCTGATTCTTTTGCGCCGATCAGATTCAACTTTCCTTCTCCCGATTAATTTTGGAAAAGAATAAGGGGATTTAGAGAAAAGTACCTAGTGACATATTTATCTTATGAATCAGTACCTGCATGATTACTTTTGTGAATAAGGACTGACAATAGACAGTAATATAGTTTTAAATCCCTCACATATTTTATTAAGGGGATTCCACACTTAAATACCTACTTCAATAAAAATTAAACAGTTCAGTCCCTTGTCAGACTTATTTTTTCTCTAGGTACCTACTTGAATTTTATCTTACTGATAGGTACCTAACTGACGAATTTACCCCTGATAAAACAGATTTATTACATCATTTACCTAGTTTCTTATTTTCAGCTCATGTTCGTTCTTAAAAAAAAAAAAATCGCACCATCCCAACCAACCCAAATCGCGCGTCTTTCTCCCAGAAAATCGACCCCCGTTTGTTTTGCTTCAAATTCAACGTCGTGGGTTCTCGTTCGTCGTGGTATTCCCCTTCTGAAATAGATAGGTAAGTCATTCGCTTCATTACATTACATCGTGGCATTTCGTAGTGGTATTACAGTTACCAATAGGCTTGTATCTAATTGATTTTGCCGTTATTCGTTGGGTTTAAGCAATTTCGTAACAATAGCAGCGTGTTTTCAAATGACATCGATTTGTTGTTAGATTACGGTTTCCTTGGAATGGTTCAATTTAGTGTGGTAGCTGTGCGTGTATCTTCGAATGGGTGGACTGATTGTTGTCAATTTGGGGGTTTGGAATGGGTCAATTGGGTTTTTTCGAATGGGGTCAATTTGTTTTGGTACTATACGATCACTATATTTGGTACCATCTGTGTGGCGACCCTACTTTTCTAATTAGGATTAGTGGCGGATTTCCGCAACGTAAGCCGCGGAAGGCCCGTCTAATTAAAACTTTTTCCTAAAATAATATACAATATTATAAACATCCGTCTACATCGTTATTTCTGTACACGGGCCGAAGCCCCAAAAATGTCAAAAGAAACAAAAGTCCTAAAGTCGCTCCACAGGTCTTCATCCATGTACCGCCCCGCCCTCAAAAGTCCGTGGAGCACCGCCACCAGCCGCCTCAGTCTTGACGCGTGTCAGCGTCAGACTCGGTACCTACAACACGTAAACACTGAGCGAATTGCCCAGTAGGTGAATAAAATGCAATGCATCGTGCACTCATTCCCAATTCCCAATTCTCTCAACATGATATAATGCACGCTCGTTCCCACATTTCTATCGTATCTCAATATCAGGGCCCTAGGCTGGACTCGGCACCTCGCGCGCAATAAAATAATATATATATCGTCTGGTCGCTAACGCCAGACTAGCGGTGCCCACGCCGATAGTGCGCTGATCGATCACGTCAACGTCCTCCTATCAGGTCGCCCTTCCGCTACACAACTCATCCGACGGTTTGCACCTCGGGTCGCTCACGCCCGAGTAGACAGATCGCTCACGTCTGTCTCCCGTCAGGTGCCCCGCGAGTCCAACCTCAACTCCGCTACGAGTCTGACTGCCAAAATCGGCACACTCTACCCCGCTCAATCGACACCTTAAGTCTTAAGGTGTCCCCACTAATGTGGTCATTATTCCTCACCATGTCGTGCGATGTCATGCATATACGTGAAACACATGAAACGTGATGTCACACAAAACATACGCAAAAACACGTAAATCACATACGTCACGTAATCACGTAATAGCAGGTAAGCGTTTACGTGTCGTAGATGAATGATTCACCTACCTGTCCTCCCGCTACAATCAACTACGAAGTCCCGTGAAGTCTCTATAGATCGATCGTCTGAATATAATAATATTATTAGTATATGTGCTAGTTCTCGAAAACCCTAAAATTATCAAAATCCTAAAATTATAGAACCTAAAATAATGATATTCCTAAAAATAAATAAACCCTAAAATTTTGAAAACCCTAGAAATAGTAAATTCTAAAATACCGAAAATTTATTAATTAAAACACAATGTCTAAATATTTATACCATTATCGAGGTCTTAATATGAATGTCGAGATCTATATATATATATATACATATATATAACTAATGTCGAAAACATTAAACCATATCGACATTCTATAAATGTCGATAGAAATGTCGAGTTCCTTAATAGGTATATCCCGGATTCTTTATGCTATCTATATCGATATCTTTCATTGAGTAGCAAATATCGAATTAAAGTTGTCGAGCTCCTACAAATGTCGAGACATTCTAAGAATAAATATAAATGTCGAGACCTAAAAACAAGTATAAATGTCGAGACCTATAAATCTTAAGAATGTCGACCTCTTAATATATGGTAGGAGAAAATGTCGAGGCTATAGTTATAATGTGAAAGTGTGTGAAATGTCGAGACCACTATGCTATCGAGGTCTTCTTTATAATGATGTCGAGGTGATCGTGGGAATAAATGTCGAGCTTATCAAACCACATTGGTATCCTAAAAATATCGAGACCCTAAAGATGTCGAGACCCCTTGAAATGTCGAGATCATGCTTATCACTTGTCGACATCTTATAGCTATCAAGACCTTATCGAAATCTCACCAATATAAATGTCGATATTACTGCTATTATACTTCTCGACTTTTTTTCATTTTTCCATTCATTAGCTTACTACTTATTTCGATATTCTAAAAGCTCTCACACTTCGACATTATATATAATACATCTCGGTATCATCTCAGCATTCCTTCTATGAAACATCTCGATATTATTCAATTACACATCGAAATCTTGGGTCCTACACCATGGCGAGATCTTTCTTATTACATAACTCGACATCTTCCTATATGTATATATCTCTCGACGTTTCTATGCACATCTCGACATCTTCTAGGCTTAGTATAACTTCATGTGTCGAGATTTACTCCAGATATCTGAAAACAACTACAGTTCTTGGTATATTCTACCCCAATATTTTATTTCCCAGAAAACCCTAATTATCAACACCCAAAAATCGTAACTACCTGATTCCTAAATGATCTCACACAAGTTCTAATACCGAAAACTTCATAGTTAAACACTTAGGTATGCTCGCCATAGCTATTTCAAAGCTTAGGTCTTTACTTACATAAATCACGAAAAGAATAACATATTATACTCTAATCACATGACGAAGTCACGCAAATAATCTCAAATAAATCATCACATATCGAAAGCACATGGAACATTATCATACTTACACTGAATATTTTATTTGTTAAGATTTCCAATTAGCCAAAGTCCTTAAGTTCCTGCTATGCTTTCTCGTCCTTTGTATTTCATTTCCTCTTTTGCCTTGCTTTGCATTTGATATCAAGGTTCTCTTAAGGAAATACTAGATATGTATGAGAATTTCGATACTAGTGATTGATTAGACAAGTTGGTTTTGTGCTTTACCCTAGTCCTAAGTAACGTTATTGACCTTGAATACTTTTGGGCCTTGTTTGTCTATTAAGTATAGCCCAACCCAATTAGTTCCCCAATTAATTCCCATATTATTATTCTTGGGTATTTATTTAGGTAAGTTTTCAATAAGGTTAATATATATATTTATATATACCTATATATCTTATTCAAGAACTTAAATCATTTTATCAAAATTCCTCATTCATGAATTCACCACGTTAGTTACAACCAAAATCCCGTATTAAATTTTTACGGGTATTACAATCTGTTTGGGCAAAATGGTACGCCGTGTGTCTATAAAATGGTACCGCTTATTAGCAGTTTTACTTTTTTGCAGAAATGATTCCGTAAGACAGATCTAAGCTTTCTTCCAGGTGTCATCCTGCGCTTTTTTATCTACGTCGGGATCTGATGGCCTCGCATAAGATGACCTGGGCCACTAGAGTATTCGTAAATCTGCAGGTTTACGTATCATCATCTGCAGGTTTATCTTCATCACGACTTCTAATATTTAGTTGAGATGATCTAACATTTGTCAGTCTGTGTTTTTATCAGGATTGGTCAATTGATTTGTGGATATTGTTAGGTTTCGAATTCGGTACTCATTATGTTGATTACTTGGTACTACATGATAAATGCATTTGGTACCATCTGTTTGGGCAAATTGGTACGCCATGTGTGAATAAAATGGCACTCTTTTTTCAGTACTCGCTAACAGTTTTGTTTTTGCAGAAATGGCACCAAAGGCACCGCCGAACTCATATGATCTTTCTTCCAGCAGTCATCCTACTCTGCTTTGATCTACTATAAGTGTGTGAATAAAATGGTATAATAACAATTTGCTTTTTTTGCAGAAATGCCTCCGAAAAAGATCTGATCGTGCTTCTATGGTGCTCGCATTTTACGTGACGCGCACAGTTATATGCTAGATCTATTTCGTTAAGTTATTGGCTTGGTAGTGAGATTGTTTGGAGACTTTCTCTTTTATGTTTGTTGTGTAGTTCTGCTATGCTTGGAGACTGTTTGGAGACTAGATTAGATCTATTTTATGCTATGTTTGAAGACTGGTTGTGATATTGTTTGGAGACTTTGCGGTTGTGATACTATTTCGTTAACGGCCCCAGTTGATCTATTTCTTTTAAGTTATCTTATGTTTGGAGACTTGTTCGTATTTTATGAAGTACCATATCTTTTATATTAGCGTACCTTATCTTTTACATACAGAGTACTATAATATGCAGGTTTACCGTATCATTATATAAAATATATAACGTACCATAAACAGAAGACATGAAGTACCTTGTCTTTTACATTAGCGCACTTATCATTTACATAAAGAGTACCATAATATGCATGTTTTTTTGTGTGTGGACGGTTACTGCCAGGTGTTGTGTTGTGTTGTAGTTCTATTTGATTGTCCGTATTTTATGCAGTACCATATGTTTTTATATGATCGTACCTTATATTTACATAAAGAATATCATAAATAGAAGATATGAAGTACATTGTCTTTTATATTAACGTACCATATCGTTTACATACATAGTACCATAATATGCAGTTTAACCATATCCTTATGTTTATATATGGTGTACCATAAATAGAAGATATGAAGTACCTTGTCGTTCATATTGCCGTACCATATCTTTTACATACGGGAGAGTACCATAATATGCGGGGGTTAACCGTTATCATTATGTGTATATGTCCCGTACCATAAATAGAATATATGAAGTACCTTATCCGTGTACAGTAAGATAGCTTATCTTGTACAGTAAGGTACCTTATCATTTACAATATCTAGTACCATAACCTGGCATGTTGACGGTATCCAGAATTATACATATACGGTACCCAGATATGAAAGTATACGGTATCATTTGTTATACGATCGAAAATGAATACATTCCTAATCGAATCGCGTTGTCCTGCGTTATTTTCACAATGCCGAACAATAACGAAACGAGAAAAAAAAGGAAAGCCTAATGCACCGAGTTCAAAGATCTAGCACTCACCAAATTATTCAAAACATGTTGTAGATGTTCTAGCTTTATCCTTATACTACAATGAATCTTGGTATTTTAAGATTTAATTCATCTGTGCGAGGTTTAATGCACTGAATTTGATCTGAAAACGTATTGCATACTATATATTATTGTTCTATGGTGGTTCGAGATGAAAAAGTTCTTCGATCGACCTCGAAAAATACTAACCCTAGTACGACGTATCATATATATAAGGGACGCCGTACCTTAAAGGTCTTTGTAGGAGGTACCTATCTTTGGTTTAAAGCGTACCAAATCAGCCACGGTTGCAGTACCAAAATTACTGATGACATGAAACATTTTAGGAAAGCCACTGACATGTCAGACGAGCTGACTTTTATTATTTAATACTCGTATGTCAGATCTGACCAACTCATGACTGAAATGTCAGAAACCTCTCAAATCATCACTGAAAAAATGTCAGAAAAGCGTGGAATCATTACTGAAAAAATCAGAAAATGTCTAATCCTTGTCTTCCACAGTGAACACTTGCTGAAATGCTTCGTTTGTGATGGAATATAGTCAAGGCTTAAATACAGTTGTTACTTTAATTTTAGGGTACCAAAAATTGCATGTCTTAGAGTACCAAAATGGCATGTCCAGAGTACCAAAATTGCATGTCTTACAGTACCATAATTGAATGTCGTAGGGTACCAAACTGCCATTCATCACAGTACCAATTAACATGTTACGGTGCCAAATGTGCATACAGTAGCAAAATGGTTTCGTTTAGGGTACCAAATTGCATGTCTTAGAGTACCAAAATGGCATTAATAACAGTACCAAAGTAGTTGTATATAACCGTACCAAATTAATCTGAGTAGCAAAATGGTTTCTTTTAGGGTACCAAAATTGCATGTCTTAGAGTACCAAAATTGCATTTCTTATCGTACCAAAATGGCGTTAATAACAGTACCAAAGAGTAGTATATAACCGTACCAAACGTGCATGTCGTAGGGTACCAAAATGGCATGTCGTAGGGTACCAAACTGGCATTCATCACAGTACCAAATTAACATATATTACGGTGCCAAATGTGCATACAGTAGCAACGCGACGTCTCTAGGGTACCAAAATGATGAAGACTTAGGGTACCAAAATGCCATTAATAACAGTACCAAAGAGTAATATATAACCGTACCAAACTTGCATGTCGTTGGGTACCAAATGGCCTTAATTACAGTACCGGATTTACATATAATACTGTACCAAACGTGCATCAATTACAATACCAAACTGGCCGTCTTTGCAGTACCAAATTTGGACAAAAACAATGAGCCATATCCTATGGACACATTTGAACAAACTTCTACTTACTGGCATCATTTAGACAAAAAGAATGAGCCAAGACCATACAAAACAACACCGAAAAAGGTCATGGGACAAAAAGCAATGACAAAATACATGGAAAATACGGACGCTACGTCGTTACGGCTTCTGTACAAGTACGGCGATTATGTCCGTATTCCCACATATTGAAAACATCCGTATTTTCTTTCAATGTCGAGTACAAACTTGGAACGGAACTTGATACTTTATTGAGTCATGCCGGGATCGATATCAGACCACCTTCTTTGGAGGGATACGTATATATCGATAAGCATCGTTGCTTATTGATAATAGTAACGAAGACTCCCTCGTATACTCACACATTGCAAATAACGTCCTGCCATCAAACGAATTTGCAGACGCCATATTTTCAGATAATATGGCAACCTGTTAAAATGGTACGGTGTATAGTTTAGATTGGTACTGCATAACTGGACATTTTGGTAACGTATAGACAGATTACTTGGTACATAATATAAATACACAAAGACACTACATAATATAAATGTCCAATCGGACTGTGTCGCATAATGTATTTAGGTACGGTAAAACAACATACAATGGTACATAATATCATAGGAAATGGTACGTCGTAAAAGTTATATAAAAGAAAACCGAAATCTCGATGGATTAGCCTCAATAACTATCAAATCCTAACATTCCACTCTTATATGGAGCTCATTGGATCGCATGAGCTCCCGGATTTGGGATAAACTTGAACAAACGCCCAAAATCGATTAACCAAACATAACCAAAAGAAAAGCTTACCTTACAAAATTAACCCCCCAAAATCGAGAACCCAACGTTCAAGAGGCTCTCGATCCTTGTCCGGCGCCGGCACGAGCAGAAGAAGTTGGTCGGCAAGAATATCGTCGTCGACGGCGAGCTGAAGCTCGATTTTTGCAGAGAAAAAAAGAGCTGAAATGAAATTCTATTTAATAAGGGTATTTTGGTAATCTTAGGTAATTGGGTACCTAAGTGTAAAATTTTATTCAACTAGGTACCTAGCTGTAAAAGATGTCTGACAAGGTACCTAAGTGGCTGAAAAGTTTTCTATTGGGGATTTATGTGTAGATTCCCGTTTATTAAACTAAAACTTTTCCTAAATTCCATTAATTTCGCAACTTTGGGCGCCTCGCACTAACAACGCATTATCAGTGACGCAATCAAACTTCACTGTTACCCAGCACTAGTCTTCGTTGACCATCTTCTCTCAGAAATGCAGGATCAATTAGCTTCCCCAACTTGAGCAGACTGACGAGGAGGGAGTTGCAGACCCGCCGTTTCGGTGCCTATTAGCGCAAAGATGATCTGCCGGAACCTTATTGGCGGCCAACGAAGAGAATCTAATAGCTAGGAAAACTAGACAAAGCAAATTGGAATTTGATCTTCCCTCACAACTCACAAGGGCAACAACGATGGAGCTGTATATGGTAGGCCTCAAATTACACACCAACCAAAAATGCCACCCAATTCATGGCACAACCATCGTAGCAGCATCAAAGGCGCTTCAGGTACAACCACTACAGTCACCGCGTGGATGATGCTGGTGGTTCGGTGGAATTGACCAAGGACATATCACATTGTACCGACTTAAGAGTTCGTGCTTCAGGCGAGTGGATCTTCTTTCTATCTGTTTCTTTTTAATCTTTATAAATTTATGAATGTTGTGGCCGAATTATGTAATTATTTTGAGTTATGTAATTACTTTGAGTATTTTAGTATTGAATTCAAGTATCCGACTTATTACGAAAAGAAGATGGGGAAAATACCTCTTTGGTATTGGTGATGATGAGTGTCCTTATTATGCAAGATGTCTTATTGGAATATACATTTTAGTCCTATAATATTCGACACAATTTGCAGGTATTGTCGCAAAATACCAGTATTTTGGGTCCGAAATTAGGTACTTTTGGCCTGAGTTTGGGTATTTTAGTATCGAATTCAAGTATTCGACTTAGAGCGACAATAAGATGGGGAAACACCTCTTTTGATATTAGTGATTATCAATGTCCCTATTTTGCAAGATGTCTTATTGAAATATACAATTTGTCATATATTACTCGGCACATTAGATATGTGCTAAAATCTATGATTTTAGTCTTAATGATTCGTCAATATCCACAAGTATTTTTGCACAAATACTGGTACTTTAGGTCTAATATTAAGTACTTTCCACTCGATTTCAGGTATTTTATAGACGAATTCAAGTATTTGATTTTGTTGCAGGTGAAGTTAGAATGAAACTTGTTGTATGGTTTTGGTGATTACTATGTTCTTATTACATAGATATGTGCTTAAAATCTATGATTTTAGTCTTAAATGATTCGTCACTATCCGCAAGTATTTTTCGCACAAATACTGGTACTTCAGGTCTAATATTCAGTACTTTCCACTCAATTTTAGGTACTTTATATACGAATTCAAGTATTGATTTTATATGAAGGTGAAGTTAGAATGGAACTTGTTTTATGGTTTTGGTGATGACCACGTTCTTATTACATTAGATATGTGCTTAAAATCTATGATTTTAGTCTTAAATGATTCGTCACTATCGCAAGTATTTTTCGCACAAATACTGGTACTTCAGGTCTAATATTAAGTACTTTCCACTCAATTTCAGGTACTTTATATAGGATTTCAAGTATTGATTTTATATGAAGGTGAAGTTAGAATGGAACTTGTTTTATGGTTTTGGTGCTGACCATGTTCTTATTATATTAGATATGTGCTTCAAATCTGTGATTTAATCTTAAATGATTCGTAAACTATCCGCAAGTATTTTGCACAAATACTGGTACTTTAGGTCTAATTAAGTACTTCCACTCGATTTCAGGTATTTTATTGGACTTCAAGTATTTGATTTATATGAGGTGAAGTTAGAAAGGAAACTTGTTTTATGGTTTTGGTGATGACCACGTTCTTATTACATTAGATATATGCTTCAAATCTATGATTTTAGTCTTAAATGATTCGTCACTATCCGCAAGTATTTTTCGCACAAATACTGGTACTTCAGGTCTAATATTAAGTAGTTTCCACTCAATTTCAGGTACTTTATATACGAATTCAAGTATTGATTTTATATGAAGGTGAAGTTAGAAAGGAACTTGTTTTATGGTTTGGTGATGACAATGTTCTTATTACATTAGATATGCGCTTCAAATCTGTGATTTTAATCTTAAATGATCACTATCCGCAAGTATTTTTTGCACAAATACTGGTACTTTAGGTCTAATATTAAGTACGTTCCACTCGATTTTAGGTATTAATTGACGACTTCAAGTATTTGATTTTATATGAAGGTGAAGTTAGAAGGGAACTTGTTTAATGGTTTTGGTGATGATCACGTTCTTATTACATTAGATATGTGCTTCAAATCTATGATTTTAGTCTTAACTGATTCGTCACTATCCGCAAGTATTTTTCGCACAAATACTGGTACTTAGGTCTAATAGTAAGTACTTTCCACTCAATTTCAAGTACTTTATATACGATTCAAGTATTGATTTTATATGAAGGTGAAGTTAGGATGAACTTGTTTTATGGTTTTGGTGATGACCATGTTCTTATTATATTAGATATGTGCTTCAAATCTGTGATTTAATCTTAAATGGTTCGTCACTATCCGCAAGTATTTTTTGCACAAATACTGGTACTTTAGGTCTAATATTAAGTACCTTCCATTCGATTTTAGGTATTTTATTGACGATTTCAAGTATTTGATTTTATATGAAGGTGAGTTAGAAGGGAACTTGTTTTATGGTTTGGTGATGATTACGTTCTTATTACATTAGATATGTGCTTCAAATCTATGATTTTAGTCTTAAATGATTCGTCACTATTCGCAAGTATTTTTTGCACAAATATTGGTACTTTTTAGGTCTAAAATTAAGTCTTAATAGCTTTTCTTTTATAGGTTCTTTAGTTCTTGGTCGTAGATTATGGGTTTTTGTTTTCTGTCAATTTTTATCCCTTGTGGACCTTTTCTCCATCATGGGAGTGCTTGTGCCCCTCTGTGGGGCTGCGTTGTGCTCGTTTGTGAGCCCTTTGTTCTCCCGGTTGGCGATCTACCGGTGAGACCCTTTGAGCTATTAGCCCTTGTATCTTTGTTAATTAATGCAAGCTATCGTTTCGAAAAAGAAGCTAAAAAATTAAGTATTTTCAACTCGATTTCAGGTATTTTATTGATGATTTCAAGTATTTGATTTTATATGAAGGTGAAGTTAGAAGGAACTTGTTTTATGATTTTGGTGATGACCATGTTCTTATTACATTAGATATGTGCTTAAAATCTATGATTTTAGTCTTAAATGATTTGTCACTATCCGCACGTATTTTTGCACAAATATTGGTACTTTAGTCCGAAATTAAGTACTTTTCACTCGATTTAGGTATTTATTGACGACTTCAAGTATTTGATTTTATATGAAGGTGAAGTTGCACGAAAAGCTTAGGCTTAGCGGATGCATCAATCCCAAAACAGCGAATGGCGGAATTCGTATTAAATTACCTAAATCAAGAAATTACTTAATTTATACTGAAGATGCTCATATTTACGAAGAAATTGCATGCGAATTGGCATCCCATGATAAATTCCTCCTCGAGTTAACATGTCCGACACAGTTGCATAACAACCCCATCAATCAAACTATCTCTTTGTTGAAGAATTAGATCAGTGCTTATTACAGAAATCAACCATTGTTACCTAAAAAAAAATTTGAGTATAGTAATCTGCAATCTGCATGCTCCCATTAACATTTATGATTCTGCCATGAAACCACCATGCCCTTGAACCTCGCGATTTGATCCGAATATATCATGCTGTTAACAATACCGCGACCCGAAGCAGCTTCGACGCGTATAGAGTCAAATTCCGCATTAGTTCGTGGGGGTCAATAACTGCACCAAAAAAATAATTCCCCGAAGGCGATAAACGTAATGACGATGCTTATTCGAGAATCGTTTAAACGGAACGTAAGCACAACTTCGGAACAGAAATCTCGTTTTCGAAATATCGTAAATATAAAGGGAATAAGGAGTGTAGACTAGCGTATAGAAAACTGTGGCACACATCTATAATAGACCAGGTAAGAAGAGAGCTGAGGTATATCAACAAAATAAATAAAAAAAAAACAAAAAAATATTAAGAGAAGGAAAAGAAGAAAAATGTTTCTCTCGCATCTACAGTGGTCTTTCAATCTTCAGTTACCTCCTCTTTCACTACGCTGACGGGATTCTCTACCACGAGGCGTCAAACCTAATGCCTTTGAACAAACGCTTGTAATCGGTGATTTCGTAAGTTGCTTTCGCTGCTTATAGACCAATTGTTGAGCCGATATTGTTGCTGATGGAGGTGTGGGTCGATACAATTTGGTTTGGGAGGTTGGATTTGTTTTCCTTCTCACATCGATCCTTTTCTCAATTATCTTTTTTATTCAGCTGAAAACGAATTAAAAAAAGGAAAAGAAAGAACAATTAATAGATCCAATATCACGTTTTATTTGGGACACAAGGGTAGTATGGTAATTGAACGTATCAGGAGTTTAAACTAATTATTTGCCTAGTGGTAGAAGCTAATTACAAAACTAAATTGCTAGGGAATGAATCGTGAGTTCAAACTCCAAATAGGTATTTATCTCTAAAAAACCCAAGAATAAACAAGGAAGTTTTATTATTTTTGTGAACTGGCTCTTGCTCCATATATTCTATTGGAGGATAATAACAATTTTGGTCCCTTATGTTTTACAACATTCAGATTTGATTCATTATTTTCTGAATTCGATTTCGACCACACCCCTGATTAAATCGCCAGCCAACCATGAGGCATGAACATAGTTGCTTCTTGGTTTTACTGTGCTGAAATATGTAATATATTATCGATTATTCAAGGCCAATTATACACGACAATGGTGTCACAATAACATTTACTAATGTACTTCAAAAAATGATAAAATCACTCGGTTCACCAAAATCACATATCCATACACCATCAACATATAATTTGATCTTAACTAGTTTTTTGCCCGTGCAATGCACGGGTATTTAGTAAATTGAAAATGAGAAAATGAGAAGTGAAGATCGGAATACAATAGAAGCAGTTGCAGCGGCAACTATTAGACTACCCTCTTGTCCCACAATTTTTTTTCCCAAAAATGTTGAAGCTTCTGTAAGTCTTTATCGCGCTCGTTATTGATGTTCTATAATGTAAAAAGACTGAAAATGCAGCATATGCATATTAATACATATAGACATAGATTTCCCGTTCCAACTTGCATAATCGGCCCGGCGACCATAAGTTATTGATATATGTTGTGTTGCGGGGATGGTCGTCCAGACTCCACAGCTCTAAGGTCCCCACTCGATTCATGACTGCTGATCGTCCATTCGAGCCTCCTCCATCTGTGCAGTTTTGGAATTAAGTTAAATTTAGAATACGAATTTGATTCATTAAGAAAACAGAAAAGAACAACATGTTTAACTCACATTACGAAATAAATAGATTAACCTTTATCGAGATCTCAAATTTGCATCTTCAAACAAAAGTTCGACTTGGTATTTAAATAGCGTTTATCAACGTTGTCTCTTTCTCCCACCCTCATTGTATCATATCATAAGCTGGCATTTTCATGTGTGCAATTAAATCATAAACATGTAGAGTAGAAAATGGAAGGTGGGATACTTACCTAATCGGCGGAGAAGGCGTCTGCGGTGGTAGACGTTGCTATCGCATCCAAGCAATGATCAACCTCATCAAGTTGACCAATATTCCTGTCCAATTCCAACAATGACAAGCTCCTCCATCTGTGCAGTTTGGAATTAAGTTAAATTTAGAGTACGAATTTGATTCATTAAGAAAACAGAAAAGAACAACATGTTTAACTCACATTACGAAATAAATAGATTAACCTTTATCGAGATCTCAAATTTGCATCTTCAAACAAAGTTCGACTCGGTATTTAAATAGCGTTTATCAACGTTGTCTCTTTCTCCCACCCTCATTGTATCATATCATAAGCTGGCATTTTCATGTGTGCAATTAAATCATAAACATGTAGAGTAGAAAATGGAAGGTGGGATACTTACCTAATCGGCGGAGAAGGCGTCTGCGGTGGTAGACGTTGCCTATCGCCATCCAAGCAATGATCAACCTCATCAAGTTGACCAATATTCCTGTCCAATTCCAACAATGACATCTTGTTAGATAGAAGTCAAGCAACAGAGCACTTTCTTCCGTTACACAACCTTAATCAGTGTGTACAGATTTATTTAATACCGTTACATATGTTACAGAAATCTAATGCAAGCAACGATGCACATAATAGCACTTCATACCGAAATCTCATTGGCACTCTTTCCCTTGCTTCTAGTTTATTCTTAAAGTCAAAAGTGAGGAATAGTGTCCAATTTTCTTTATAGCAGTATCTGTCATTAAGAAGTTAAAACATAAAGAAATATATGCAGCAAAGGGAGATATAGTGACCCTGAGCCATCACGGCGTGAACCCTAGTAGTAGATATTTTCCAGTCTCATGCAAGACTCAAAATAAGGGCATAATCACTTGTGAGTATTTGGACAAGTAGGAAGGGAAAATAAAAAGGAGCGATTGGGTCAAGCTATAACTTCGTCACTTCCTTCGTCTTTCGTGGCATCCGTAATTTATTGCCTAATCAAGAATCAAATTTTAAAATCAACATCAGTTGCCTTATCATGTAATAATAATATTTTTCAGTCGAAAAATAAGAAAGATAAAGCACCCAGAATAATAAGATAAAAACCCATACAAAAGAAACAAAGTATTTAATTGTCTTAAGTATTACCTAAATGAATCTTGTGGTAGAAAACGTGAGAGAATGTTTGCTACACAACATATGCAGCGGACATGTTGCTCCCTGGCTTACGATGTAATTTCAGAGGGCATAATGTGCATATACATCTACAACCTTTCCCAATCCCATCACCAGGGAGACGGACAAATTCATCGTCACATCAGCCATCGTCTACATATTCGCAGTGTCGTCTTCCATTATTTCTCTGTCCAATAAAAGAAAAAAAAATATTTAAAAAAATAGGTAAAAAATAAAGTATTTTACCTGTACTCCACATTTTTCACCTATCATTGCATCAGTCATCAAAGGCATATAAATCAGTGGAATCACTTCATCATGTGGATATTAGAACGGTTCTGCAATAAACTGTAGAATGAGGTCGTCAGAGTTAGCAAAATCCCAGTCAAGGTGTAACATGACCCCATAATGGGTTCTGAGTTACTTAACCGAAACATCATGTACTTGTATTGCGAAAGAAGTTTTTTCCACCTACTTGTTTTGATGGGATTAGAATTAAGTTCATATAAAATATCTACCGAGCAGATAAATACGTAAAAACCACATATTACCTACAAAAAAAAAAAAAAGAAAAAGAAGTTTGTATGTACACGATGAATGCCTAAATGAACATGAATAACACCAATGTCGAAAATCCACTTAGTGGCAGCCTGCAGGTGAATGATTAGCACACGTGGAAAAATAATTACAGAACATCAAAGCAAAAGAAACATTCATATGCAACAGAGAGAATCAAAAGCAACAAAACGACGATTAAAACAATCCAAACACGAAAGATCAACAATGAATCCTTACAACAACAACACTTTATTTTACGACAAACAACACTTTAACACCTCAAATTGAAAAATTAACCCATGGTATGCTTGGAATTGGCAAGTTAATCACAGTGCTCTTAACCTTAACCATCATGTTGATGCTATTCGTTATTCCCTGAGATCCAATCCACTTTCCTTGGAGCATCTCCACCCGATGCTAATTTTACAACCAAAAATAGAAAAGGTGGTCCAATCGATACTTAAATGTACCTAAAATGAGTTCAATCTATTTTCTCTCACTCATACCCATATTTGAGTCCGTAATGTTCATTGACTTACAACTTTTGAAGTCTTACAACTCAACCCCTCTTTAAGCTATAAATTAACTTTTACTATTATTTATTTAACTAAACAGTAATTCAACTATTTATTTGATGTTGCCTTGACGTAACAAGACATGAAAAATGCAGTCTTTAATTACACACAACCCGGTAATAACCATCCCACTATTTTATTAAATGTTTTCTCATTTATTTTCATTATTGAATTTAAAATAACATTATTGTAACATTATTGATTTTAAAGTATATTATTGTACAATAAATATAATAATATTGTACTAATAATTATTGAATTTAAATAATATCCTTGTTTAATTTTTGCGTAGTTCTTGTCTAATTTGTAAAGTTGTAAAGTACATGGGTAATATTGAAAAGTTGTAAAATTCGGTGTGGAAAAGAATATTATGAGAATATTCTTTTGAGTTTGAAAATGAGTTTAATGGTTGGAGAAGAGTTACTGTTTTATGTGAAATTTAATGTATTTCTGGTTTGAGAATAGAATTCTCGGTTGGAGATGGCCTTAATACCATGTTGTTAACCGATATCTCATCAACATTTCGATTCGAAAAAAAACGTTTTTCAAAAAGAATACGATCCACTGATATTTATTTATTTTTCGTAAGAACGACTCGCCTGAAATGGGAAATGGTCGGGCCCACGAGCGGGAGCGAGTTGATCTGCACAGTTCCTGTCTCCATTGCGTCGCTTTCGCCTTGTCATCCCCATAATTGACATCTCTCTCCCGTGCATAGGATCGGTTATTTAGAGGTATTTTTAGGTTTGTGTATCGACAACGTAGTAATTTGAAAGTGGGTGCATTTTTTTCAGGAAGTGGGTGTGTTAAGAACGTGGGTTATAATTATTATTAAAATAATAAGTGGGCAAATTTGTTTGAGTTTTTTATTTTGTTATCAATTATTAAGTGTAGAAAAATTGCGATTGAATACTGTCGAAGTTTCTTTTTTGCCTTTTACCATCGACCTTTAATTTTTTTTATGAATAATAATCGATTTTAATATTAAAGTGAGGACACGTGGCAGCTTTACAGACAAACTACATTTAAATGTATATATAGGATTTCTCCAATTAATGACTACAAACAACAGAAGAAAAAGCATCAAACCTCAGTACGTAACGTCTCAGAAATACTCTCAAGGTGATGTCTTCACACAGCAATCCTCCCACTCGGCGATCCCTCTAGCCGTCGCTATTTTCTCCTACAGTATCTCAGTCAAGTAACGGTCGGAAACAAGGAAACGGCTCTTATTCTTAAATCTATTACCATCACCATTAACATCGTGCTTGCGAGTTTTCTTCCTCTTCGGCCGAGGGTAGTTACTGCTACTGCCGCTTCTTCTCTGATGGGCAAAGGGATGAGGAAATAAATCTTGCCACGCTGCAGCTTTGACTCGGGGGAGACGATCACCATACTGTGGGGAGGACGCTGCCGTCTGAAACCTCGGAGGAGGGCTTCTTGAGGAGGTGCTTGGGGTGGAGCTTCAGTACGTCGGTGGCCGTGGTGGTGCTGCGGCGGAGCTCCTCCACGCGGCCGTTGGGGTGTACTATTCTGATGACGTCGAGCAATCCGCACGGTAAGTGATACGAAGTAATCCCTAGTATTTGCTAGATGTCTACATGTTCTATTACGTGGGCAGTTTACTCATTTTTATGGTCTGGTAGTTATGTGTTTAGTACGTGGGTGTCATATGTACTTTATTAGGCAGTTTGTACGAAGGGGAAAAAAAGAAAAAGAATGAAATATGTCTCCTCTCAAACTCTTCTTCTTCTCTGTTCTAAATTCTAAACGTATCAGTGGTATCAGTGCCGGTTTTTGCTATGGATACTCGTAACCAATTCTGTATTTTGCAGTGATGTTACCGAAATTTTGGCGAGGCACGAGTCTAATTTTGATCAAATTAATGCTATGCTACAAACGGTGTTAACAAAACTACTGGCATTACGGGCTTCTCAAGACTCACATAACTCTAATGTGGGCGACTCTCCACACACTCTAAAGGTATGCGAAACGGGAATTCCGGTGAATCTTCGTATAATCATCTTAAGTTATCTTTTCCCAGCTTTAACGGAGAGGATCCAACTGGTTGGATATACAAGGCAGAGCAGTATTTAAGAGCATTCCCTCAGACCAGCAAATATAACTTGCCTCATTTCACCCAGAAGGAATTGCCTTCAATGGCATCGTTGGTTGACGAAGTTTCGTGGACCAGTCACTTGGAACGAGTTTACTAAGGCCGTACTTTTACGCTTTGGACCTACAGAAAGCGTTAACCCGTCTATCATAGACATCTACCATCGAAGCTTATCAGGAGAGATTCGAACAAATTTCTCACCAAGTTGATGGTTTACCCAAAACTTTCTCGTCGGAAGTTTTATTGCAGGACTTCGAGACGACATTCGGTTGGATGTCAAAATTAAGCAGCCGAAAACGTTGTCACACGCTATTGGGGTTGCTCGTCTTATTGAGGAGAAAATTATGTTGCAAGGCGGAGGACTAATGTCGAAGTCTGAGCCAACATCGAATATCCTAGGCCCCCGCCTATCCCAGCGAACAAGGTCCAAAAAATTCACCGACCTTTAAAAACATTACAAGTCAAGAGGTTCGAGAGCGTCGAGAGAAAGGGTTATGTTACTATTGTAACGAGAAGTACGTCCTAGGCCATTGATGTTCACGTCCTCAGTTTTTATGGTTGATAATTACCCGCTTTTAGTTCTGTTGAAGACATTGTACATCCTACGAGGACATGCGAGCCTGCAAACGACGTGGATTTTGGTTGAAGATGTCGTATTATATATCCTTGCGGACAAGGATTCTTAAGGAGGGATGGTGATACGAAGTAATCCCTAGTATTAGCTAGATGTCTATATGTTCTATTACGTGGGCAGTTTACTCCTTTTTATGGTCTGGTAGTTATGTTTTAGGACGTGGGTGTCATATGTACTTATATTAGGCAGATGGTTTGTGTACGAAGGGGAAAAAAAGAAAAAGAATGAAATACGTCTCCTCCCAAACTCTTCTTCTTCTATGTTCTAAATTCTAAACTTACCAGTAAGATGCATGAGATGCAGCATCTTATGGCCTTCTTCACGATAACAATAATGAACTTATGATGCCAATATTTTTCCTTATATATTGTTGATTTTTTTTACGAAGAAGTAGGACAAAAATAACAATGTATAATCGACGCAGAGATGAGGGAAACTATTCATTCACTTCGTCATTCTTTTTTGTCTACTTTCTTCTAAAGCAACTCAATTAACTACCATTACTTATCCACTAATTAACTACTAGTGATTACCAAATACTAGTAAACTGACATATAAAACTAACTTAGACAATCCTAAAAACAACTTCTTAACACTCCTCCTTGTTTTTGGATCTTCAATCTTCTGAAACTGTTCTGAAACTCAGATTAGGGGGCCGCAAATGATTTCGAATACAAAAACTTCATCTTCTGCTCATTCTCCACATAAGATGGACTAGCCTCAGTATTTCTCGCATCGTAATATTCTTGCATGCGGTCTTCGCAGAAATGTTGGCAGTTCAGCTTGACTTGTTTCTTCTTTATCTTCACAGCATTGGTCTGATCAGACTTGTTGGAGACATAATTTTCCAAAGTAGCAGATTTCAGACCTGAATTTTCATCATGCAGCGGCTCGTCTGGATAAACCTGTTGGCCATATACTTCACTAGTAGGAGCAGCATATTCTTTTGTATCCTGTTTGTTAGTTGATGCAATCAACCCCCCCTTCGAGGATTTAGATTAATGCTTCACCCTCTCATTTTCACTTTGAATATATCCTCGCTTCTTGCATTTTAATCATACAGTAATCCTCGAAGTGGACTTTGAAGCACTTCTCCATAAGTTTACGATACTCAACAGATATTGATGAATATCAGGAACATATAACACATCGAGATTAACTTTGTACCTGAACTGGTTGAGATTGCAACGGTCCCTTTTCCATGAATCGGTATGTATTTGCCATCTCCAACTCGAATTTTCGAAGTAGCGTTGCTGCTCAGATCTTGAAACAACGTCTTATTATACGTCAAGTGATTAGTAATCCACTGTCGATGAGCCACTCGTCGCATGAATCTATGCTCGAGACATACGTAGCAGCGAAAAGATAATCCTCCTCCTCTCGATCAGTCGGCTGAGTATCAACAGCTTTTGCAACTTCGTGTTGCTGCTGATTTTCGTTTCTACAAATCACATGCTCGTGTCCTTTTTATGGCATATAGTGCACTCGGCGTCGGGCTTCTCCAAATCTAAACGATGGATTACCCTTTTTCCCGCAATGTTCGCAAGGTGGATACGATTTTTCTGATTTTCGTACTACTATGGACATTCTCGTGTTCTGTCGCTAGAACGTCGCCTTCGTAATTCTTTTTCTTCCATTTAGCTTTCAACGTTGATTGCGCATTCGCTGCAACGGTCCTTCTATTGGTGTGTTTTCTCTCATCATTCTCCGCTGCTCTTGTGCTTGCATGGACTTAGTAACTCCGACAAAGGAATTTTTTATATATCCTTGGTATTTTCCTAGGTAATTATGGTTGCCTCGTACCTTTCAGGAACTGTAACGAGAATTTTTTCGACAATTCTCAAATCAGTAAATTCAGAACCGTAAGGTCTCACTTATTAGCGATTGCAAGCAGCTTGTCCTTGATAGTCTGAGAATCCTCCATTCGTTGGAGCTCGAATTCTCTTATAAGATTCAAGATCTGCATTCCTTTGATTCGTTCATCACCTTCGTATTCCTTCTTCAGATAGTCCCATATCTCTTTTGCGGATTTTAGAGACATTATCCGAGGGAAAATGGTGGACAAAACTGCGGCAAACAAACTTGCCTTCGCCTTCGATTTCCTTATCGTCTTCTTTGTGCGCTTTTAGTTGAGCCATCGTGGGATTGTTGGGAAGTCCGGGAATTTCGTGGTCTACTTACACTGCTTCCCAGAGATCGAGAGCCTCCAAATACGTCTTCATACGTATGCCAGTGATGGTAGTTTTCGCCATCGAACACTGCCGGAGTAATCGTCGAGAAATTTGTTTCGACTTCTATGATCTTCATAGGTCCATTAAGATGAATGCTCTGATACCAATTGTTGATTTTTGGACGAAGAAGTAGGACAAAAATAACAATGTATACTCGACAGATAGATGAGGGAAACTATTTCATTCACTTCGTTCTTCTTTTTGTCTACTTTCTTTTACAGCACATGCACAAATCTAAAAGCAACTCAATTAACTACTATCAGATCCACTAATTAACTACTAGTGATTATCTAAATAGTAAACTGACATATAGAAACTAACTTAGATAATCCTAAAACAACTTCTTAACAGTTTTCTTAAGAGGTGCTTTTCGTTAGAGAGTTGCTGATCTTCCTTTCAGTAAGCACGCTTCAGAGAAAGATGAGAAGAGGGAATAGAAGAGGAAGAACAGAATTTTTCTAAAAAGAAATTAAGAAAGAAGTTAGTATGTATTTGTTGACAGGGCATCGAAGCGGGGTCCACCTAGAAAGGTTAAACTAATACTCGTCACGTTCTTGCGTGCACTCAGAATATAATTATGTTTAGTTTACGCTTGAAAGGTTGAGAAACATACAAAATAGAGCTTCACAATTACACCCAACATCCTAACTCGTCTTGTTTTTCTCTCAAGCCACACCACTACATCCACAAAATCATCAAGCTTCTCCCCTTTCCTCCATTAATGGAGGTTTGAGGAGCTTCACTACATTTCCTTCATTCTTTTTCTTGTCTATTTCTCTTTCGAGTTTGTAGTTTTGCTCCTTCCTTCGTAACTCTTCCGTGTTGGGTGTTTCTCCTCGTTGAAGAAATGTTTTCTCTCCCTTTCTGGGAGTTCCCTTTTCAAAGAAGACAAGATTCTTAAAGTCGAAGGCCGAAGAAAATGAAGATTATTATAGATCGGTTTAATAACTCTTTTGTGGTAGCTTTTTTAATCCTTTGGGTATAACATTTGAATTTTGTTTCTTTCGGTCCTTTTCTTTTAAATTGTTTGGTTCTCATTGCTCATGTGAGCTTTCGTTCTCTACTGATCCGAGAGACCTCGTTGAGCAATTTAGTCCATGTATATTTCTTATTGTGAAATTAAAACCTGTCGTCTGTAAAAATTTAGGTTACTCTCAATTTTGATATATTATTTCTAACGTCTAATATACATTGCTTTAAAAAGCGTGAGATAGCGCGCTACGCTATCGCGCATTTTTCGGGACAAAACGCGTCAACGCATACTAAAAATCGTGTTTTTCCCTAAAAGCTTACGCTATTTTACGCTTTTTACGCTTTATTACGCTTTTTGCGCTACTTTTGAAAATACTCGCGATGTTTGGGTATTGATATCAACTGTGTAATTCGTAAATTTATTCATAATAATGTGGTCATGTTAAGACTAATTTGGAATAGTAATACAGCAATGAATTGTGTAATATGGTTAAAGTACAATTGAGAATATTAAGCAATTTATATCCACAAGTCTTTCCATTATCCACAGAAAATTAATAGTGCAAAAAGATAGTGGTTATTTTATCTTTTAAAGTAATTTCACATAAATTTATATTAATATCTAATAAAAAATTTGATAATTTGAAAACATAAATTTGCTAGTTAAAAAATTATGATTATTTAATCTCATAACTACAATAATGACATAAAAAATGACCAACGTGGAATATTTATATTTACTACATGTTTGTATATAATTTATTACATATATATAGATTCCCCAAAATACTCACGCAAAGCGCTACGCTATTTACGCTACGCGCTACCGGCACTAAAACGCGACACACTACGCTATACGCTTTTAAAATATTGCTAATATAGGAATATACTTGTTAACTATATAAACAAAAAATAATGTTTAAGAATGTAAGTATAATAAGTAAAAAATGCAGAGTGATATTTAGGTAATTAAATGAAAATTAAAGGAACCAAATTGCAAATGAATATGTGGCAATCTATAGCCACTCCACACACTTTAACAGAATTAGTAAAATTTGCACATTCAATGCATGTGCAATAATATAAATTGAATAA
Source organism: Craterostigma plantagineum (assembly GCA_027422505.1). Taxonomy (NCBI): domain Eukaryota; kingdom Viridiplantae; phylum Streptophyta; class Magnoliopsida; order Lamiales; family Linderniaceae; genus Craterostigma; species Craterostigma plantagineum. The sequence goes on along the minus strand of JAPQWV010002603.1, from coordinate 4,444 downwards.
TATGTGTTATAATTATTTTTATGTAGAAAAATGTGTTCCTATATTTAATCAATTCATTAAAAATTAAAATTAGTTTTAAATTTTATGTGTATTAACAATATATTTTTTATATTATACTAATAATAGTGGGTGGTTATTAACTTAAGCGTTTTTCAATAATTATTAATTGACAAAAATTATGATTGACTAATTGATACACCAAATCACGACATTTTTTAAAAGGCATTAACAATTAATATAAGAGTATAGATAGATGGTTATTAAATTATTTCGGAGGTTAAAGTAAGTGTAAAATTGAGGGGCCTTTGTGCAACTTTTTAAGCAAGGGTAAATAGTTAGAATGCCAATCCTGGAGATAAAAAAAAAATCACTTTGGTTTAGGACATGTTTGGTCCTAATCCATGATTTCCTTCAATGAAAAAACATATGTACATATATATATGGTACAATATGATGGTGTGTTTATTTAGTAATTCGTTCTTTTTTTCATTATTTTTCTAGATCTAATAGTTTGGCACGTATTTACCAGTTCGATGTGAGCCACTATTAGTGCATGCATTATATGGTTGCTATGAATCGTGAATTTAGAGAATTCAGATTAACAGTTTTGGTGATTGGACTTAACTTAATTGAGTATACCGGTTAGACATTTGTAAACCGAAATACCAGTCATCAGTCCGACAAACTTAACCAGTAATCGGATCAAGACTGATACCAGAAGGCCATGCAGACGGAATTCAGATACTGGATGTGCCACGAAGGACTAAGATTCAAATTTATTTGAAAAGCGACAAGTTGAATACTTCTGACGAGCAATTAATTCAAGGCTGATAGCAAGAGCCAAGTTGAACTCAAACTAAGCCAAATAAGGAATAAAGCAAAGTGCATAGGGCGACTACTGCAAAGATCGGACAGACCCATTTTTGGGAAAAGTCATTAAAAGCTATGTCCGGTACAAAGAGCTATCTCACAACGGCCTTCTACATCAAGCCCAACTATAAAGGGAGAGAAGCAAGATGAAGAAACTACTTCACCATCTTTGAGATTACGCTACTGTTTTAGGTGTTGTCCTCACTACAGAGACCGTTTCGGTTAGTGAGCGTGTTGTTCTCAAGGGACTGTAAGAAGCTCTTGAAAGTCAAGATAAGGATAATGACTCATCTCTGTGCGGAAGACGACGAGATGATAGATGTGACTAATACAGGACCATTCGTGTTTTACAAAAGTTAACGTACGACATGCGACGCATCTTGATGAGCCACATGAAATTCCAAAGGAAGGACATAAACTAACAACAACAGAAAGAAAGAAGGCAAATCTTGACAACATCGCAAAGGATACCTTGTTCAAAACACTGGACATGGGAATATTTAGGCAGGTCATGACATGTAAAACAGCAAAGACGTGTGGGCATAAGCTCTGTCAGATCTGTGAAGGCAATGATCAAATGAGGAAAATAAGCTCGTTGTTGCCATTCAAAAATACGACAGCATCAGAATAAAGGCAGGAGAACCCATGGCTGACTTTGAGGAGCGCTTCTGCTACATATCAATGATCTCTCAGCACTTGGAAGACAAATGAAAAAACAGGTATATGGCAAACAAGGCCATGAAAGCACTCCCACGAAAATGGGATGTAAAATCAATGGCCATGCGAGAATCCAAGGACTTAAGCAAACTAATGATGCATGAACTTTTTGCAGATTTAAAAGCTTACAATTTTGAGCTCCAGACAAGACTGGAGGAGGTGATACTAGTTCAACCAGTCAAGGCACTGGCAGTAGCAAAGCCTTCAAGACTGCCGATGAAATGAAGATGAAGCAACGGCTCTCTTGATCAGAAAATTCGGGAAGTTCATGAAGAGAACTCCGAAAAAAACACCACGAGGCAAGCATCCTGGGAAAGACGAAGATTAAACATATGTTTTAACAGTGGCAGGACCCGACACTATATTGCCAATTGCCCCAAAAGAAGGAATGATCAAAGGAGGCAAACCAATTCAAAGCAAGAGAAAATCGCGCGTCCTTGTAGCTGAAAAGAATAGCCGTAGATGGGACGAGACAGATTCTAAGGAATCGAACTCTGAAGAAGAGCTGAGCGAATGTGAAAGTGAGAAAGAACTCGCATGCCTCATGGCAGATCAACCGAACCAAGAAGCTGAGTTCAGTTATGAAGAAGTACTAGATGCACTCCAGAACATGGGCGATGAATACTGGAAGCTCAACTAAATGCTGAAGGTAGCAGAAAAAGATAAGGCACCGGTATAGGAAGATATCGGATCCCTAGTTGAGATAATCACTCAACTAGAGGAAGAGAGACCGTCGAGCGGAATAACTCGTAGAACCAGAACCTGTCGACGATATTCTAGTCTTGGACAAGATCATCTAAGACGCCCAACTGCCTTCAAGGAATAATGAAGGACACAATGACCGGACATGTCTTGGGTACAGAGAACAAGCAAATACTGAATAGGGATCGACTTCTTATCAACCGACTGCCTCAAAGGTAATCAATTTTGTCCGTTCCTCTGATTATAACCCTAGTCCTTGACCGCTAAAAAATAGCACTAGGAGGACTGGACCGGGATATGTAATAATATTAAACCTTCAGTCCCACGCAGAAAGACATCATCGCAGCCGGTAAGGGGGAATACTACTAAAACATATAACAGTAAAAATAACGTCCCACGAAGAAAGGAAAAAACCCCTACAACTAAGGGGGAATGACCACCATACTAGACCGGTGCCTCAAAGATACAACAACCTAGATACCGGCCCCTAAATAGAAATAGTGATAAAAATAAATATCTAATCGACCCGGTTACTGGTAGGCATGTTAGGTCATCCAAGTTTGGGTCCCAAAGAATCTAATTTCCAACAGGACCCAAGTCTATATGGGTACCAAAGACTATCTATTCTTGTAGGAGCTCAACCGGTCTACCTGGTTTCTAGACAGCGGCTGCTGTCGGCACATGACCGGAGAAAGAAGACTTCTCACGGACATTAAACCATGTGCCAAAATGACCATCACCTTTGGGAATAACGGCAAATGTGAGACTATAGGTAAGGGTAAGACTACCTATGATAACTTAACTCTTAGAAACGTATACCTAGTCAGAAACATACATTATACCCTAAGTGTTATTCAACTAAGTGATACTAGGTATGAAGTTAGTTTCAAGCATGATAAATACATTGTTAAAAACAAGGGTGGAAAAACTATACTGACCGGACGAAGAACCGATGGCACCTACAAAATAAACGGGAATGAGCAAACTGCTCATACTCCAACGTGTTTGGTCGACGGTGAGTCCAGGGTTGGTTATAGCACAAAAGACTAAATCATCTAAATTTCAAAAACTATTTCAACCTAAGCAGAAATAATTTATTTAAAAGTCTACCGAAACTAACTTATGTTAATGATAAAGTCTGTTCAGCATGCCAACTAGGCAAAAAGATTAGATTAACCTTAAGAGAAAAGGAAACATATTGTCAGACCAGTGTCTGGGTTATTACATATGTCAGACCAGATTCGGTAACCAGCTTTGGGAACGAGGTATACACTAGTAATAGTTGATGACTACTCTAGGTTTACTTGGGTTATATTTCTAAAGACTAAAGATCAAACCCTGAATGAATTAAGGTTGCGTTTGGATTGGTGTATTTGAATTGAAATCCGTGATTTGAAATTATGTATTCTGAAATCCAAATTTTAAATACAAATCCACCGTTTGGCAAACGTTAGGATTTCGGAAATCCGAATTTCAAAACGTGCTCGAGCTCTCGAGCCGGCTTGAGCCATCGGTCATCGAGCTCGAGCTGGCTCACCGAGTTCGCGAGCCGACTTGACTCATCGGTCGTCGAGTTCACAAGCCGGCTCGACTCATCGGTCGTTGAGCTCGCGAGTTGACTTGACTCATGTCGTCGAGCTCGTCGGCCGACTCGACTCGTCGTTCGTCGAGCTCGCTGGTCGGCTCGACTCATCGTTTATCAATAATAATAATAATAATAGTAATAATAATAATTATTATTATTATTATTTAAGAAAATAATCACGGCAAGATGTGGTATTTCGAAAACGGACCGTTTCCGATCGAATTTCAAATCCATCAAAAGACAAGTGCTCGGATTCTCCTCGGATTTGGATGAATTCGAAATCCAACTCCAAGCGGTTGCCAAACGGGTGATTTGAATGAAATTCGGATTTCAAATCAAATCCCCCGATCAAAACGTAGCATAATAAAATTCTTTAACATAGTAGAAAATGAAAAGAGCGCTAAAATTAAAACAATTAGGAGTGATCAAGGAACTGAGTTGCTCAATTTTACACTATTGAGGACAATGGCATACGCCATGAGTTATCTGCTGCTAGAACACCTCAGCAAAATGGGGTAGCTGAGAGTAGAAACCGGACGCTTAAGGAAGCAGCTAGGACCATGCTGGCAT
>JAPQWV010002602.1:0-53819 GCA_027422505.1 Craterostigma plantagineum | reverse complement strand
GTATAATTCCTTTACTCCTAAACAAATCAGTCATGTAAAACTCCTTGGCATTACCAATTCTCACAGTTTTGATCCTAGACTTAAACTGTGTCTCTATTTAAGGCTAGAAAATAGGTGAGCACTGTCCTAACCTATGTCTTATGCTTGATCATGAAACCCAAGTGAATCTAGAGTGATCATCCACTATGGAATGAAATAATGTATCCTAGGTGAGGGGGAACTTGAATAGCCCCCAAACATCATAGTATACCAAGTCAAAAACAGAGCAAACTGATTTATTATCATTAGGAAATGAAATCTTTTTCTGTTTTGTAACCCGGGCAGATTTTACAATATGAGCTTACAGGATTATCATGCTGCAATGAGAATCTAAGCATGTCTAAGACCTTACTAGATGGGTGGCCTAACCTCTTATGCCAAAGATCAACAGACACTTTATTAGGAAAGCAGTTTTATCAGAAACTAAACTATGTAAAACAGGTTCAGTTGAGCCAGCTTGCATTATGTACAGCGTGCCAACTTTTACTGCCCTCCATCACTCGCAGAGAATGATCATGCACCACAAAGTTGTTAGCTTGAAAAGAGAACTTATAGTCATTATTGATTGCCAATAGCTGACTGACATTACTGAAAATGAAATTGGTGGAACAAGTAACACCTCTATCTGTCAATGTAATCTGCTTATTGACAGCAAATGATCCTGCCCTAGTTACTTTGATAGTGGATTATATGGTAAGTAACGTTTTGATTCCTCTATCTGATGCAAGTCAAACAATAAATTCTCATTTCCACAACGTGCCTAGTGGCACCTGAATCTATGAGCCAAAGACTTTCATCAGTTAACTCTGGTAGATTAAGGAAAGGCATATACCGCTCCCTTGTCATTCTGTTGTGTTGGGCCTTCACTGGCTGATGATGGCATATTTTGTTACTGATTGATCTATGAGTGCCTTCAGACTCTGCAACTGAGAGGAGGTGACTTGGAGCTAAACCAGTGGATCTCCCAAACCTGTTGTAGCCCTTGCAATTGATGGCAAGATTGCCCTGCTCTGTTTACTTATGTGAAGACTTGATTTACTCTGCCATTTGAACCTGGGATTGGACTTTAAACCCTGGTGGGTACCCATGTATGATAACAAGTGTCAACTGTATGACCCTTCTTGTTGCAATGGGTGCAAACAGGCCTTGAAGTATCCCCTCCTTTGACTATATGTGACTTTCTGCCATGTTCAGGATCACCCTTAGCAGCCAGCCATAGCCATGTTATTGTTCTGATCCTCACTCGATCTGATTCAGCCCTGTCCCGTTGATATCTGTTTTTTTTCCTCTTGGATCAACAGAGAGAACACTCGATTTATAGATGGCAGAGGGTCCATAAAAGTATTTGCCCTCTGAGTTGTGAAACGAGCATTCAACCCCATTAAGAACACAAGAACATAATCTTCATCAAGATAGTCTTTCAGCTTCTTAATCCTCCACAAGTGCACTGACAGATTGGTCTTAGCTTGACAATTCTCCCATATTGTCTTCAGTTTAGTGAAGTATGTAGCAATGCTGCTTGTGCCCTGTGCCAGATTAATCAGCTCTCTTTTCAGCTGGAAAACCCTCGGCTTGTTGGTTTGTCCAAAACCTTTCCTTAAATCTAGCCAAACTTCCCTTGCCGATGAACTAACAAGATGCTAGCAGAGATTTCTTTCGAAACTGATTAATAATCCAAGAGATAATGACATTATTATTCCTTTTATACACACTCAATTGATGCTGGGAAACAGTCTGACCCTGAGATTCTGCTACGGGCTCCTTGAGATCCCATTAACAAAACCTTCTTTGTTCCTGCCGATGAGTGATATCATCATAGCTCTACTCCAAGTGGCATAATTTATCCCCGTCCAATTGCTCGTGGCCCAGATCTGCCCCGAATTATCATTGTTGTTCAAGAAATAGGGTCATTGACTAGTACAGCTGAGCTCGTCGTTGTTGAAGATCCTTCTGTCGCCATGATCACACTGGTGAATCGAAGTCAATGCGATCGATTTTGAATATAGATTTTTGAGAATTTTCAGCCCGAAGTTGTTCTCTAATACCATAACAAACGAAAATTGTGAATTATGAACACAAAATCTTTTACGTGGTTCGGATTATTCTCTTAATCCTACATCCACGGGGTGAAGAAAGCTTTATGACTTCGCTGATTTACAGAGAGTGAGAATTCACATAGAATTCAAAAGGAAAAATTACAGAAGAAAAATGAAGAAGGAAGCTGCATTTATACATGATCATTTCCCGCGCTTCACTTTTTTCTTCTTAACAGAATCGCTTGCAGCCACAACGACTTTATAAGTTGACCCGCTCTCATTAGTCATATACGTTTCTTCAAACGTTTTCTTCAAATACTTCACTTGATCATACTCAGACCTTGTGCTATTTCCATCAGCAAGCACACTTTGTTTCCTCATATCATCAAGTTCTTCACCTTCTTGCTTCAACATAACCATTCGAAATATGCAAATTGGCTTTGGCTTAACTATCCAATTAGGTATAACCCAGTTTTTGATAAAAATATGACACGTGTTTTTAACATGATTCGGATATGGTGTAATCTGTCACGTGTCATTCTTTGAATGGAGTTGGGTTATATCATTAGCTATGAAAGACAAACCATGTAATTATTTTGTTTCTTTTTTCTGTATCTTGAAAACGCTTGCATGGGACATGTGAACTAGTTCACTAGCCTAAAGTATGAACATATGATTAATATAAAAAGATCTATATGCGAAGGATTCACTCTATTCATTCTATATTTAATCTTGTATATCCTCCAAAAGCCGTTATGTCTCATGCTTTTGTTGCAATTTTTTAATGAGTTAAATTCCCGCTGAATATAGTGAATTCGAACTCGAGAGCTGAGCTGAAGAGTCTCAGGTTTAACCACTATGTCGTGCCATTTGGGACCATTATACCCTTATCAATAAGTGAATAGATTATGGACCGAAATTTTGGACTACACAAAGCAAAAGTCTTCATTGGATTTAAAATGTAAGGTAAATGCAAAGCTTTGGCTGTCCCTTTCTTTCAACCATCCCAAAGCACTTCGTTGACGAGGCTTTTTTCTTTCAACTTGGAAGCACTTGTTTCAATCTCCAAAGTGTAATAAATCAAATCAAACCACGGCTAGGGTTGGCTCAAGGGAGGCAAGATTTCAACTGCCACGTTCTCCATATGTTGTTCACATCTTTTGCTGACAATATTAAAATAAGGAAATAATTATTTAACTATGCAAGTGAGGAATGAGAGAAGAAAAGCTTATTGCATTGCAGTTCCGTAATACCTTGTTCTATTATTTCTATTCTATCCATTTCCGCACTGATGATGTGGACATGGGCGAAAGGCACACGTACATGAAAAATGGGCCCCACAAACTGATGCATGATGTGGCCCCACTTCAGCCGCGTTCGGCCCATTTAGTCCGTACCCCTATGCTGTTGTGGGCCCATTAGTAGAGTTGTCGAATTTAGTGATTTGTGTGTGTTATTATTTTTTCTAATGGTAATAAAAAAAAATAAATTGCCATCGTCTTATGTCTAGCCGCAATATAATATAACAAACACTGGCACACCCTGTGTGCATAAAATAAAAAATTAATTGATAATGGTGATTTTTAATATTTAAAGTATTTTATTAAAGTAAACAATATACTAAAAATATGGATGGTTTATGAGCTGAACTTTGAATCTTGTGATTTTTGTTTGTTTTTAATTACTACTAGTACTCTTTGCAGAAATAAATGTGCATATATAAATATCTGATATTCCATTATTTAAATTTGAAATAGTTAATTGAAATTATTATTTAAATTAATTATACATATATTATAGGATTAAAGGTATAAGAATAGTGGGCGATATTTTAAATTTTATAATACAAGTGGTAATTGAAAGATAGTGGGTGATATTTTTAGAAATTGTAATTAATTTTTTGTGAAATTAACAGATCGGTTTATAGCCACCATTCACGCTTAAAAAATTGAAATGTATTAAAGATAGTGAGTAATTTTTTATAGTTAATTTGTGTATGAAATGGACAGATAAATGAGCAGTTTATAACTACCCCTCCACGCTTAATACAATAGAATAATTTTTTTTTAATATAAAATTCACACACCAATTGATTTTGAAATTGTTAATATGTGGATCTCTTCTTTATAAAATATAAAAAGATGCTACCGCCAAAGGCGGTAAATAATAGATTGAATCCTCTGTTCAGATTGGTGTTCCACCAACCAAATTGCGACAAGTGTACAGTTGTCAACTCAGTTTAACACTTGTCGGGGAATGGTTGGTGGAACTCAAAGGTGGAACACGGTTGTGGCACAGACGATCCGAAACCGGTAAATAAATTCAGGCGAACAAATGAGGTTATTTATTTATTAATTTTACTATTTGAAGGTAACATGAATAAGTGGTATGGCATGATTGAAGAAAGCAATATTATTTTCTCATCAAATTTGAACAGGGCCACGTGGACGCATATAAGTGGATGTGGTTGATGCATTTGGTTGATCTATATTCTCTTATTAGTCTTCACCTTAAAAGCATAGAGAAAATATTCTCCTTTTCTCATTAAAAGGAGGAATCAAATGTTTAAATAATTCAATAATGATTATAAATAAAAGCTGAAGTTGCGCCTGATCATTAGCCTTAAAAACAATCCATTTTGAGTCCCATGTTAACAAGTATATAAATAAAATGAATTTTCCTTAATTGTTGGAGAACTCATATAATTTTAACTGTTTACAATTTACCTTGGACGAAAATAAAAATATATGAATTTTTTTTTTTAGGCTGGCGTGGGACAATATTGAGCTGGATCAACACTCAATGTGGTGACCCAACCCACCATCTCAAAATGTCATTTAATAATTAATAAAATATTAAACAGATTCCAGAAAAATGATAATTGAGAAATACAAAAAGAATTATAGAAAAGGAAAGGAAGGAAGGAAGAAAACTCCAATCCAACTAAACTAGAGAGCTGAAGAAGAACTCTGTTTTTATCTTCTTACAATTATTGGTTATCTGTGCGATATTTACATAATTTTTCCTGGTAAATTCTTCCGTTTACGACCAATTTTAATCTTCACCAGTTAGTAGACTACCTAAAGATTTGATCTTTGAATCCCACATCATCCCAGTTCATCGCTTCAAAATCGTTTCTTATACTTTTATGGCAACCAAGTCATTTCCGTCCCCAAAACTGCAAAAGATGTAATTTTTACAGCAGTTCAAAACTGGCTCAGGGACATGCGTTCAACTTCTTAGTTTGCTGAACTTCAATAGTGAAAAAAAAAAGATGGATCTTTTAGTGAAACCCTTGCCTTATACAAGCTCGAGTGGTTCATGGAAGGGCAAACGATGTCGTTTCAGATCAGTTCCCAGCTGGTCTAAGGGTGCTGTTGTTGATGACGACCCTACTTGTTTAAGGATCTTGGAGAAGATGCTCAATAATTGTCTCTACGAAGGTAATATCCAAAAGGGCAATATTTATATTTTTTGAGCAACATAAGCGTTTGACTTGTTTGTATTCTTTCTGATGTCCTCTGATTCTAGTGTTTGAAAAAGCTCAGAATTTTTATTGGATTTTGTATGTGACTTAGATCACGCCTTAGTATGAGCGAGAGAAATTATGGGGTGGATTGTTACAGATTTGAACATTGGACATATGGTTGACTATAGATCTTGAGCACAAATGACCCAATAGGCTTTGCAAAGATCGTAATTTCGTCTTTTCTTTGCTTAATTTCAACTAAGCTATGCAATTGCCGGCGACTTTGTACATGATTGCTCTTTCTTTCGTCGCCGTTTTTTTCCCTCAGTTACAACGAGCAATAGAGCAGAAATTGCACTGAAGTTTCTCAGAGAGAACAGAAATGGGTACGATATCGTCATAAGCGACGTTCACATGCCCGATATGGATGGATTTAAGCTCCTCGAACACGTTGGGCTCGAAATGGACTTGCCCGTCATTAGTAAGCATAATCATTATTTTCTATTTCTTTCTCCGTTCTTCTGTTTTTCTTCGCCCATGAGTTTCTCGATGTAATAAAAAAACTCCCTTTTCTTTCTGTTGATCAGTGATGTCAGCAGACGACAGCAAACACGTTGTAATGAAGGGCGTAACTCATGGCGCTTGCGATTACCTCATAAAAACCGTAAGAATGGAGGCGCTGAAGAACATATGTGCAGCACGTTGTTCGTAAGAAGAAGCACGAGTGGAGGGAAAATAAGGGCTTCGAGCCTTCGAACAGCTCCGAGAACGGCGAGAGGCTTCGAAAGCCATCGACGCCCGACGAAGTCGACCTTTCTTCTTCGCCCAACGAAGGAAATTGGAAGAATTCCAGGAAAAGAAAGGAGGAAGAAGAAGACGCCGAGGACAAAGACGACACTTCTTCGCTGAAAAAACCCCGCGTCGTTTGGTCCGTCGAGCTCCATCAGCAGTTCGTCAACGCCGTCAATCAGCTAGGAATCGACAGTACGATTCTCCTTCTTCTTTTCTCCTTTTTTTCTGCGCAAGTTTCATCTTTTTTCTTTTTTAATTGTTTCAGAGGCCGTACCGAAGAAAATATTGGAGCTGATGAACGTCCCGGGCCTTACTAGAGAGAACGTCGCGAGCCATCTTCAGGTTTTTGGAATATCATGCTTTGAATCTACAATTATTTCGTAGCGTGGATAAAGATCTAAACTTTACGGTACTTTTTACTCAGAAATATCGGCTATATCTCAGAAGGTTGAGTGGGGTTCCACAGCACCAAAATGGGCTAAACAACCTTTCATGGGCTCGCCCGATCCCCATTACGGGCCAATTTCTTCGCTCGGGCCCATCGATTTACAAGCCTTAGCTGGCACCGATCAGCTGCCACCTCAGAGCCTGGCGACAATTCAAGTGGCTGCCCTCGGAAGGGCAAATAATACCAAGCCCACTTTCCCTTTACCGTTAGTCGATCAGAGAAATATATTCTGCTTCGAAGGGCAGAACGGTAATAGCGCCAAGAAAGTGAATTTACTACATGGGATCCCTACGAACATGGACTCGAAGCAGCTAGCCAGTTGCACCAATCGGCTCAGTCTTTTGGAATGTTAGTGTGAATGTGCAGCCTCAGACGAGCCATGGCAGTCTTTGCTGGCGCCTATGGTTCAGATTCAAGCTCAGTCGAGGCCGCCACCTCAGCAGATCTCGAGCGATATCAGTGCGAGCCATGCTTCGAATCTTCCATCGTCGAGGGTCAAAATGTTTGTGGGCCGTCGTCGAAATCTTCTGCCATGATGGATTTTCAAGAACTCAGAATGCTGAGTTTATTACAGGGAAGAACGCTCGAACGTCGAGGCTGCTACTACTAATAAGCTCCAAGGCGAAGCAATTCTAAGCTACGATACTTTCGGCGATCTAAGTCGTATTAGGGCACAACAAGAGTGGCATTCGCCAGGCACAGGAAACAACCCTATATTTTCAGAAGTAAGAGGAGTTTCTTCGAATGTTTCTCCTTCGATGTTAGTTCGCCCAGCGTTGTCTTCTGGTCAAAATAGTGGACAAGTCAGATTGCCCCCTTTTAACGTATCGACCTTCTCGGTTTCTGAGGATCACGGAAGCAATCAAATTAATTCTTCAGTAGCAGACACTTCGCTGAGGATCAAAGCTGAGAGATTGCCAGAAATGGGTTTCAAGATGGGATTTTTTTCGCTGAAAATTATGGCCAAGACGATCTTATGTCTGCCATTCTTAAGCAGGTTTGAACAGTTTTAATTCAATTGGGTTAGTCTGATTCTTTCTAACACGGATATTTTTTTTAACTGCTGCAGCAAGAAGGCATTGCAGCTTCAGACAGGGATTTTGGCATCGATGAATACCAATTGGATAATTTGCCAGTTTGAGAACGGAAAGGGTTTTCGCCGTGTGCTTTTGAATCGCCTTTGTACGTACGTAGTCTTGGATACGACACACGCATTTGATCCGAAGGATTTTAAGATCATTTGTATGGCTTTTCTTTTGTTCTTAAGGATCTTCTCTAAAAACGTCAAGAACTGTAGGATCTTTCTACTGTCGTTTTAGCTGCTGCATGCATTTCGTTAGACATGGAATGAAAATCTCTCATCATGCGTTTGAAGAACGTAATAAGGTTGGAATATTCATTATATGTATGTTATGGTATGGCTGTTGTAATATACATATAGGTTGACACAATTGTGTTTGGTTCTTTAATCTTGTCCATTTCTTACATGAAAGGGTTAACCAAATAGCAAATCAAGAAGAAAGCTACGAAGTCGTTAATTTAAACATGTTTTACCTAACAAAAAACCTAATTAAAATGGCTTTTCTTGACATGATTAGTGGCTCCACTTCGCTGGTGCTTTGGGCCCTTTCGAGAAGAGTATCGATGGAAATCTTCGTCGTATGATTGACAACCCATCTCAACCATAATGATGGCTTATGATGAAAAGTGGAGGAAAACGAAAACCGCTGCTGCTAACGGCGATAAGTGCGTCAATATTATCATCGACTCCTTCCCTTTCCATTCCTCCCAAATTCCACATTTTTAAGTAATATTTACGGTATCGTAAGAGAAGATGAAGAGATCTTTTCGTAGAAAGCTTTTGCTCTTTATGTTGGTAGTAATTGTTGTAGCATCGTCAAGAAATCAGTTCCCTCGGCGGCCTTCGACGGCGACCGTACGACGACGTCTCAACGTGGGTTGGATCGAAGTACCAAATCGCCTGCATCATGTGCTCAGCCTGCGACAACCCATGTGGCACCCATCACCGCCGCCGCCGCCGCAGGCGACGACCTCCTCCTCCCACCACCACCGCCGTCGAAGCCAGCTTACACTTACTTCCCACCACCCCCACCACCAGTCGGATACTACAAACCACCACCTACGTCGCCGCCGGTTTTCTCAGGTCCGGCGCCGCCTCCGCCGAACCCAATCGTGCCGTATTTTCCTTTTACTATCACAACCCTCCGTCGTCGTCATCATCGCCTGGATTATTACAGTTCAAGAATATGATGATCGTTCTTTTCAGTAGCTTATGTTTCCTCTGAAGTATAATATCAGTGGATTCCAAGACTGCCATTGCCAATGTATGTAGGTGATGATGATCTCAATCTACTTTTTTTTTTTTTCATTTCCGTTGATCCTATTTTATTTTATTTTTAATATTTAGGAATGTAAAAATTCACCAGTAGTACTAGGACTGAGCAAAATATCGAAAACTGGATCCGATTCGATATCGGTTTTCAAAACCCGAAAATCCGGATATCGGTTTTAAAAACCGGATCGGATATTCGATCCGATTTATTTTAAAACAAACGGATCGGATAAGGATAGTGGTTTGTCTAAAATCCGGATATCCGGTACCGGTTTTATATTTAAAAATAAGAAAAATAAAAGAATAGCCCAAAACAAAAAATGAAGGTCAAGCGGAAAAAAATATCCTATAGAAAATTATTATTTATATGATTTTATTACATAATTTTGAATCATGAATTCACATATTGTGTGAATTACTATGTGTAGAAATTTTTATATGAAAAATAAATTTTTTATTTGGTAAGAAATAAAAAAATGATTTTGAACAGAATATATTTTGAATCATGAATTCGCATATGTTTATTATTTATTATGTAATTTTGAATCATGAATTCACATATTGTGTTAATTACTATGTGTAGTAATTTTTATATGAAAAAATATATTTTTTATTTGGATAAGAAATAAAAAAATGATTTTGTAAAGAAAATATGAAAAAATTATACTATAAAAAATAAAATTAAAAACCGGATGCGGATATCCGATTTAAATATTCGAATAAAGCGGATATCTGATTTTCGGATATCCGATTAAAACGGATCGGATAGGGATATCATTTTTTGATATCCGAAAATCGGATATCCGGTTTTGCTCACCCCTAATACTTACTGTGTGCTTGTTAGGCTCGTTATCAAATCATTGTCGGCAAACTTCGAGACTATTATTACATCATGGAGATTAAGACGTGTTAATAAAGTACAAAGGTGGCTTATCAAGCTGTTAGTGTACAATACGCAATACTTGAGCAAGAAAAATCTCTTTCATGAAATGCAAAATCTCTTTCAACACCAATTTCTTACACACAATAAAGAATTATCAATGTGATGCATGTGGGTGGTTCGGTACGGTATACCGTACCAAAACTGTGATACCGTATATCGTACCTAAATTTCGTATCCAAAAAATCATACCAATACCATACCAAAATTTCGGTATGGGTATCATACCTTCTATACCATCAAGGGTTTTTATCATGCATGTCTCGTGACTCGTTAATTCGTTGTTTTGAAATTTTAATCAATTCAAACTCCTTAGACCCCAATAAGATAGATTATTAATACAAATTTTCAAAATAAAAAGATTTTTTAACCTAAATAATTTACATATTTTAGCTAGTCTCCTTAGTAGACAAAAAAACTTTAAATAACCACAAAATACAACTTTATATACAGATTAATTAGAACGAAGCGGCTATATTTATAAATTAGTGAAGATTAACAAAAAGTAATTACATTGCATCTTCACGCTTTCAAAATCATGAAAAAAACATTAAAAAGGCAAAATTAAACGTTACTTGAGTTACATAAGTAAAATATGGTGAGCCTAATATTAGAAAGTTGTGTATAAGTTAATAATTTATGGGCATATAAGTTATGAAGATCCTTAATTTTCATTTTATATTTTTAAAATAATATATATAGGTGTGTATATATATGTATGAAATATATTAAATTTTAAAATGTTCGGTACGGTATCATACATTACCAAAACTTCGGTATACCAAAATTTTCGATATTTTCGATACGATTCGATACGATAAAGACGGTATTTCGGTAATTTCGGTATTTTTTCCCTGCCCTAGTGATGCATTTATAAAAGTAGCATTATTGTCCATATGTTATTAAACAAGTGTTAAACTATATATAGGAACTTGTGTTTGTCTGAATTCAATATAATTGTTACGTGATTGTGGAGAGTAGCCGAACATGGGCAGCAGCTGGAAAGCAAAACGTCGAGTAGTCAAAGAGCTTTTCCCACTTCTTTTTGTCCAAAAATTTCTTGTTGAAATATATATTTAATTTGGTTGATGAAAAGGCCTGGTATAAAAATTATATGTCGCTTTGCCGGGAGAATTACAAAACTGGTGTTATTTTTAATAGTACTATTACAAACTAGATAACTTTTTCACCCTATTACAAACTAATCAACTTTTTTCAATTTAATTATTATTATTTCAGTTTTCGCACAAATTTTTTAATATTACTACTTTCACTATAATTATTTCAAAATAAGTAAAACAGTTGCTCTTAATTATATTTAACCCCAAAAAGTTTTACTCAGTATTTTTTTCATTCTCGCCATTTACCATTGGAGATGATATTCTTCATCTTGGCATATATATAAGAAATATTATTGACGCCTTAACAAAAAAAAACTCAGAAAAAATTGTAATAAACCATTCAAATAAGTATTAGTCAACAAAAATAACTCTAAATAATTTGTTCACAAATCATCATCATAGTTTTTCCTTACGTTTTTCTTGTGAGACCTCGATCCATTTCACATGGATATCTTCGTGATCGCTTACGTCCGACCTTTCTTTCTGGACGTAAATAAAGATTATGTACTAGATGAAAAGGAGCATTTCAACGCGACTCCTCTAATGGACACTCAAATGATAAGAATATGTTGTCTCCAACATCTCAATTCTAAAATCATCTGGAATATATTCACACGGATCGACTTAAAATGCTTGCAAACCTGAAAGAAAAGAGAACATGAATTCACAACAACTACATAATTATAAGAATAATCATAACAGTATTATGATAAAATATATTATTATTATTATTATTATATTATTTCCTTACGTGATTGCATGTGAACATGGAATCTTGTAAACTAACCACTTGCCACACGTACAAGACGATCTTTGAGATTGACATGGTGAACTCGAGAACGACGTCTTGGCTTACCTGGAGTGATGACAGCCGCGGCCATAGTAACTGTGTATGTGCGAACAGAATGTTTTGTAGCTTTTCTATCCCAACGACTATATAAAAGGTGGACTTTTTCAGGCCATAAGTGTCGTTCTTTTTCAGACGGTCTATCTCCTTCGATGCTCTTGGACGTAGTCTAGACAACGCAAAAAAAGTAGCTTGCGCGATAGGTGTGGGAGGTAGTCGACTAGCGCCCTGAGTACACTATCCATGATCTCTGACCAATTAGATGTTGCTGACCCATACATAGGGCTGGGGAAAAATACCGAAATACCAAAATACCGTCCTTATCGTATCGAATCGTATCGAAAATATCGAAAATTTGGTATACCGAAGTTTTGGTAAGGTATGATACCGTACGAAACTTTCGGTACGGTAATGATATGAAAGTTTTTAAAATTAGGGTATACCGATTATACCGAATACCGAAATTCTAAAATTTTTAATATATTTTATATATATACACACACCTATATATATTATATTATTTCAAAAAAATATAAAATGAAAAATTAAGGATCTCATCAACTATTTAGCCATAAATTATTAATTTATACACAACTTTCTAATATTTGGCCCACCATATTTTACTTATGTAACTCAAGTAACGTTTAATTTTTGCCTTTTAATGTTTTTTTCATGATTTTTGAAAGCGTGAAGATGCAATGCAATTACTTTTTGTTAATCTTCACTAATTTTTTAAATATAACAGCTTCGTTCTAATTAATCTATATATAAAGTTGTATTTTTGTGGTTATGTAATGTTTTTTGTCTTACTAAGGGAGACTATCTAAAATATATACATTATTTAAGGTTAAAAATCTTTTATTTTGAAAAATTTGGTATTAATAATCTATCTTATTGGGGCCTAAGGAGTTTGAATTGATTAAAAATTCCAAAACAACGAATAACGAGTCGCGAGACATGCATGGTAAAAAACCTCCATATGAATGGTATATAAGGTATGATACCGATACCATACCGAAATTTCGGTATGGTACCGTATCGAAATTTAAGGTATACCGAAATTTTGGTATGGTATTGTTATGATTTTTTTTGGATACCGAAATTTCGGTACGGGTATACGGTATCACAGTTTTGGTACAGTATACCGTACCGAACCACCACTACCCATACCTACAGTATTAGTGTTAGTAAATATATCAATATTGATTAAAAGAAGGAAAAGATATACCTAGCACCGCCATCATGAGCAAAGGTCCATCGTTCTGGATCTATCTTTTTCACCACTGTTATGCCCCTGCATTATTTTTCGAATGTTCTCCATGATGCTGTCAAAATTGTCTACATCTTCTGCATATGCAGCTGACGATGCCATGCTCTTCAAAAGAGAACTTTGAATTTCCTATTAATATCTTCGATATTAAATCAGTAGTATTTAATTACTAAGATTGAAATATGAGATTTTTATAATTTATGGAAGTGTTAAAAAAGATTTTGGTTAAAAATATAATTATTGATAACTATGTTGAGAATTTGAAATAATTATAGTGAAAGTAGTAATATAAAAAAGATTTGTGGTGAAAACTAACAATAATAATAATTAAATTGTAAAAGTAGATTAGTTATGTAATAGGATGAGAAAAGTTATCTAGTTTTAATAGCACTATTAAAAATAACTCTAGTTATGTAATTCTCTCTCGCTTTGCCCTCTATCATTTGGGCCACTAACTATAATCTTGGGCCTCTTCAAATTTATGCAACAAGCATTGATGCTCAAAATAAGCGGTTGAAAATCGTCTGTCCCACAATTCCTGTCTCACTTCCTGTCTCATTTGTTAAAATAATTCGTATGATTTTCGAAAAATATATGATATGGATATCAATTGATCATCATAAAATAAGGAATAAATTGGATGTGTTTGTTATTTTTATCTTATAAATCACATGAAATAATAATGATTTTATGATTTGGTGGAATATAGAATTAAATGAATAATAAACAAAAAAGAAAATTTTTGAACTGCAGGATTTAAAATTCAACAGATCAGATCACTTGGGATTAGAGGGGGACAGTAATTGTGGGCAGCTGATTTCAAATGCAAAATAAGTTCCATTGATGCTTTTCCCATTCTGGGACGTACAATACAATGATCCAAGCTTCTACAGAAAAAAATAATAATCAAGAAAAAGAACCACAAAACAGTACAACCACTACTGCACCAAGTACAAGCCCAACTCATCAAAACCTAAGCATAGACAGATCCACACGATAAGGACATCAAAAGAAAAGCAGCTCTTCTTCCTCCTTCAGCTTTCTCCTACGGTTGGCGTTCGACCTCGGCCTTTGCAGAGCCACGTCACCCCCAAAAGACGACCACAGAGTTCTCTTTCCGCGGCGATCAGCGTGGTGGATGTGGTACTATCTCCACTGCTGATGGTACTACTGTTGCAGCCGTTGCTGCTTTGGTGCTGGGAAAAGTTCTGTTTGACGGCAGCAGTGGATTTCTTTGTTGTTTTCTTTTCGTCTTTTGCAACTCCCATTAGAGCCCTTCTCTTCTTTCTGCTCCTTATCCCACATGCGTTGCACAGTGACTTCACCACGCAAAAAACAAGAAGAGATTATTACCGAGAGCACAGATCAAATGTAAAGATTTCTTTCTTTCTTTTTTCAGAGCTAAACATTAACGGAGATGTGTCACGTGAGGCGTGGCAAGATTCGTACACAGACACACAGAATGAGACTCATAAAGATCGCCAGCAAGTGCAACTACCAAGATAAAGCATTTAAACACATTTAAACCTTACACACATATCAAGTAAGAATGCAATAAATGCTTACCTTTGGCCCAGCTGGACCACCTCGCCATAGCGGTGTTTTCGAAGTACCACAATCGACGCAAGTCTTCAACTTCGAGGCATCAGAAGAAGAGACCCTTTCGAGGGTTGGTGTTTGACTACTCACTTCATCGCACTCAGAGCCCTGTAAAAACAAAAGGAAAAAACATGGTTAAAAATTAACATACAGTACTACGATCATAGAATACTCCTCATCGGAGCTCAATATCATAAAAAATTTGAAAATAGGCATGATCGCGTACTTTATCACTCAGATCCATCAGTGCGAAAGCTTTGATCAGAGATCTGCACGTAATCCCGATTACGAAAAAAACAGAGCACGCCAGACGATCACACCTCCCTAGAAACTGCTTGATCCTCGAATGGATCACGAAGCTGAGACCATAAACTCAGAAGCAAAGCCGAAGCTCAGAGGACGCGATCAAGCATTTGTTGGAAGAAGATCGCGGCAGGGATTGGTGGGTTTGAAAGGTGGAGAGTGAGCAGTGAAAATGTTATCTAGAGAGAGAATTTGATGTTTGAGGGGGCGATTGTGAGAAATGCAAATCGTTGGGGCCGATATATATGAAGTCTGAGAAAACCCTAAGCGAGGCCCGCTGTAACTGGAAATGACGGAAAAGGGCTTTCCTGCGAAACGATCTTTTTTCCAAGCAACGGGTGTTTTTGGAGAATTCAGTAAAAGTATTTTGCTGTTTTGCCGCCATCGAGAAATGGGGGCTTAGGTTTATGGGATTGCGCAGTCGTACGCTTTACTGTGTGTGGACTGTGGACTGAGATATTTTTTAATTAGTATTGTCATTGGAGAAATAAACCATAAATATATATAATACAGTAGTTAATTTTTACGCTATCTATTTGTTATTTTTGTTAAAGCAATATATATTATCTGTTCATATGAACATTCTTATTTATTTCTCGTAGGAGGTTTGTTATTTATTAACGTAATTTTTTATTATTTGTATATATATTGGTTTGACTTTGACCACGGATTTCGTATTTAAATTTTCTGATGTCACACTGTTACATGGGAGAATGTCATAAAGTGGCGAAGCGAGAAGTTTAACTTTTGAGACCAAACAATTCTAATCTCGGATATATATGAAAATCTCCAATATCTGTAAACGATCTATTTTGAAAGCGACTGAAATAATGTCTTAGAAGCTATTCCCTATTTCGAAAACCATTTTTTATTATTATATTAATTTATCAATTATCGATGAGTCCACATTTTAAACTTAGATATCGATACAATATATCTAGTTGAAATTGTCTTTTGTCTTAACTGAGAAAACATAAGCAAAGCCTAATCCATAATCCACTTCACGAGTGGCATTCCTCAAACCAAGTAGTTCGATTGTAAGCCACAATAAGCAGATAAAGCGATGAGTTCCAACTAATATATAAAAAAAAAAGGTGAAAGTTTGTCCATTTTGTATAGTCGAGACAAATCCAAGAAAATACAGAGGACCAATGCTTTCATAATTTAAATTAGAATATGTCATAAGCTTAGTAATATAGTACGAGCTGAATCTTGATTATTCTTGATTCGTTTTATAAATTTGAGATCACATGAATCAGTCGGAGGCAAAATGTGTTTAATTTCGTACATATTATATCGCACGTGCTGTGCTCATCGAAGAAGCTATTGACGAGATTTAAAGAAACAACTCCCTTCGAACAATTCTTACGTACTGTCTTAGCATAGAAATAAGCCGTTGTGATGTTTAAGATTGTAATAAGGTCATGAATTATACACGTTTGGGGGCATTACATTACATGGTAATTGGTAATAATAAAAAGTATCAGCCTGTACAGAAATATCGAATCTTGTCTGTGAAAGAGAAAAGTAAGCTCATTCATCTGAGATCCACAACGTCAAACGTCGACCTGGCGTTCATATAGACGTGAGAACAGTGTTCGTAAATAGGGCTTCCATCTTCGGGTTCTTCGTGAGGGTGAAAACCGCGCTGTTGACAATTTCGTATAACAGATACGCCGCCAGGATCAGACAGGTGAAATATGCCATGGGGGCTACAAAATTAGAGGGGAAAGATCGAATCGTAATTATGGGATAAGATTTATGTCGATTGAATGATAAATAGTCTGAAAGTTACAAACAGATTTACCTTGATGTGTCCGTAGGTGCCATTACAATTGCGATTGCTTCGGGTAGCATGACCTAGAAACAAGAACATGATACTCAGACAAAATATTAACGCAACAAAGAAGAGTATAAGCTGCGACTGATCGTATGAAATAAAAAATGTGATCTTTTATACCTGGTATGAATAGTGGGTATGGAGGTCAACAGAAGACATAAAACATGTCTGCGTTGGATGTGTCTGTGAATTATGAACAAATCAGTCAAGTGCGAGTTTTTTACAAAAGAAGCTTTTTCAGTTGTATGTTCTTTTGTGTTGCGCTTTTAATGAATCTTTTATCTAACAAAACATAGAAAATGTAAGAATTTAGTTGACTTACGTGAATCCATCCGAGAGGGAAAAGGGAACGTTTGTCCTGAACGTCAAAAATTTCTTCTTCATTCAGTGTTTGACACTAAACAACAAGTAAAAAGTCACAGTTAGCTGTATGTACAAGACTATCAACTACGGATCAAGCAACTAAAAAAATTGTTTCATGTCTTTGCTGCAAAAATTGAAACTATGCTAGTATTTAGAATGCTTAGTAAGATAGTGCATTAGTGCTAGCACAATTATATCACCATACAAAATCGTATAGTACCATTTCGAAAAAAAAAAAATATTCGCTTCCTAGAATCACCAATAAGTAAGTTGTAGAGATTGTACCGAGTCAGAAGTGGACTCCTGTTTAGGAATAATGAGTGTCGTAATATGGAATACTCTGTTCCGCTGCAAACCAATACAAAATAAACCATCGCTTACAATAAAGTAAGGAATCATGTCATGGGGTAATGATATTGAAAACTGAAGTCTTACAAGTGAGCCAGCAAGAACACCACATGTCTCCAAATTCTTTGCAGTATTTCCCGTGCCAGTCTCAAAAAGCTCTCCATCATCTTCACTGGCTAGAGATAAAATAAGCAATACCAATGTGCCGTCGTATAGGCACTAGTCATTACATCAATGCGAATAACAAAGATTCCAAGCTGTTTAAAATAGTATGCCGAAAAAGTTGCATAAATCTTAATTGTCGATCGTTGAAAAGATGATACTCACTATATGAAGATCTTGGTAAGAATTGGAACCAGGTCGCCCATCTTGAGAGAGCATTGGTGGGCCGGCCTAGGATCAGCAACTCTAGACGGAGATAAAGGAAGAACTTCCGGCTGTACTTGTGCAAAACGGGAGGGGGCGAAGGTTGTCTGATAATTCTCAAATCGTTGTTCTCCCATTCATTCCCTTGAGGAGGAAAGGATCCTCAGCAAGCCATCTACCATCATCCAAAGACAGAATGGACTCCATGGTTGCGTTCTCCAACTTCAAATCACTGTCTGTCGTTGCCACAAGACCTTGTTGGTCAACCTGATTGAGGCTTTACAACAGTAAAAGATTAAAATGTTACTTGGAACCATGTCAGAGTGGACCAAAACAATCTAATCAGAAAACCTAAAGGTTAAGAGAACAATTAAAACGTCAAAAGGAAATAGGTGGCATTTATTTAATCAACATTCATTCAGTACCTCGAAACTTCACTAGAATCCACAGCAATACTTGTTGGATAGTTAACCTACGTAGAAAATCCAAAATATAAACTCTAGAAATATGACATGATTGTTTGCTTACATCTTAAAAAGAAAATGGAGACAATGATTTATAGCTCAAGCTCAGGCTCACCTTAATCCCTGCACTGGGTCCCAGCCACTGTCCATGAAGTCCATTTGGTCCTAAAAATGAATGCCTGGATAATGTTTCCTGCTTTGGACGAGGTATACTAAGAGATCTGCCAATTTTCAATAGTAAATTAGCTGCACTTAAAAGCAGGAAGTCTACGGAAGGCAAATCAACTACAGAAACCTAGAACTTAATATCCTAGTATACGGTGGACTCACAGCTTCTGGAATTGGGTGTCAATAGAATTTGATGGTGAAACTAGAGTAGAAGCACTCTTCTGCTTAGGTGCAGCATGTGAACGTGCCGAAACAGGTTGCGGAATCTGAGCCAAATGAAAGGTTATAAGTAATAGAATTATTCATTTTAAAAAACATATAAAATTTTCCTTCTTAAGTCAAGACTCCATACAACCCATGTAAGTAAACGAAAAAAAAGGAAGAAAAAAGAAGAGAATAGCAAAACTATAATTCAAGGAAAAAAACTTATTTTAATGATCGATCTCTTCTGTTCAGTTCCTAATCAGTTTGTTGTGGATAGTTCACATGAATCATCCAAAGAAACTTGCACTAAACATCACCAAAATTCACTCGCATCTCTAAGTTTATACCTGGCTACTATGTAATTAAAGAATGCTCTATCATTCAAGGAGGTGGCATATGAAATCATATTTGGGTTATCGGACTTGTGCATTTGAGACGTGTTGTTGACTCTATTGAGTTCATCAATCCGATGCCGCACTTTTGGCTTTAGTGTCTCCAACTCATCGAGCACAGGAAGCAATTTCTGCAAGAACATGAGATAAATCCGACTACCCAGTACCTTCATTTTACAAAACAACCACATCGAATTAGTCAGGTTGAACATACCTTCTTATAGAAAGTTCTTTCTTTTGATAAGGCCTGGTAATCTCGATGGTCTGGTATGGTTTCCGACACCAAACTGTTTTCACCGAAAATGCAAACAGACCATTCGTATCCAAACGACCAGACATCCATTTAACTTATTAATCTAGTTGACGTTACCTTGAATATCTGAGCATATGACATACAAGTCTATAATGTTCTTCTCCTCCCTATATATATTTGCCTGAACACAATACAAATCAACACTCGGCGATACAATTGAAAACAAAAGAAAGAGTAATAATTACTAGCTGCAAAAATTGCATAAAAGTGGTCGACAAAGATATGCAGAAATTTTCTTTTTTAAGTTTATGAGATGTGATCAAATGACGAAACATAGTGGTAATAGCATAACATTGGAAAGTCAAATTTTGATTAACATCCCTCCCTTAATTCTGCAAAACGAATGCTAAAAGCTCAATCCACGCTAGAAACAATCACAAAGGTACTAAACTAACCATCAAAACCTAGACACCTCAATGAGCTAAAAAAGAAAAGGCTAAACAAAACTCTGCGTCACAAATTCCGACCTACAAGCAAAAAATTTCAATGATCCTACTGTAGCGAATCCGTACCTGTCTGAGCAGATTATCAGCGATCCGGTAGTAGTTGCGTATAGAGATTCGATTATCAACGTCGATCTTACGGCTGACATCGTTGAAATTGATCGACGAAGAAGACTGATACGACGGCCTTCTCATTCTCCCGAGGGAATTTGTGAGTTTTCCGGCGAATATCGTTCGAACGCGTGAATTTTCTTACTAAATTATTTATTGATTGTGTAGCTTTACTAGTCAATTGACCGCCGGGGCAGATAGTCTCCTTTTATTTGCACTGGAATTTTTTTTTTTATCATTGATTAAAAGACATAAATACCCCTAATACGTGAATCATGCAGCAAGGTTCACAACGTTTACCATGAGGGACGATTCTGTCTGAAAAAGTTTGGGAGTATTTATATAATTACTTTATTTTAAAATATTTACAAGTACATAAATACTCTGTGAAAAAGCCAGCATAGATGTATACGTATGTATAGCTTGCAAATGATCAAGATGTACACGCAGGCCTTCGAGGTGGTAGCTGCTGACGTGGCGTTCTCTTCGATGGAGAAGTTCATAATTTCAATTTCTTTATTTTAGTTCATTCTCATGCAAGAAATTATAAATCTTGAATAATGCTCTTATTATTACCACCTCAGTTTTGGCTGTAACGTCTCTATAGCCATCGTTGTGGTTGGTGAGCCCTGTGCCTTGCTGAGGTTCCATATTAACAGTCACAAATCAAAATGAATAAATAAATAATTATTATCCTTTTGAGGAAATACAATAGTTTTAAATAAATACCTTGCGTAGAGCCAATCAGCCGAGTCAAAGAAGACTCTTTCATGGTCCTATAAGATTTACAAGACCTTATAGATATATGTGCTCGATTTTGATAACGGTCAATTCTAAATCAGGCTCCATTAAGGGTTTGATTCGAATTCAGGCCCTGTTTGAGAATTTTTAGGTTAAAGGACCCATTTTGTGTGGTGTAGAAAAGTGGTACGAAAGATATATGAACTGGTATAGAATGAACGTTTTGTGTTACAAACTTGAACATACTGGTATGTCAAAGCAATAAAGTGGTACTGCAGAAATAAACTGGTATCAGATGATCATTAACTGGCACCGGATTATGGTTTTGTGGTACAGAATTTCAACATACTGGTATGTAAGAGCAATGAAATGGTACTGCACAAAAATGGGTCCTTAAAACTAAATATTTTGCCAAGAGAGCATGAATCCTAAATGATAGTTATGGGAGGACCTGAAATGAAAATGCCCCTTTCGATAAACTACTCTATATTAAATACTAATAATATAAGTCTGCAATAGTAATAAAGCAGTAAATACTCGCCTTCGATATCAAGGGCTTCTTTTTGGGCAAGAGGGCCTCCATACTTTTTATTAATAGGGAGCCGTTGAGATATCAGCTGCAATCGACTCGCCTCCGATCAGTGATTACGCGCTCGTAACTTGGATCAATTTGAGCAATCGCAGCTCAAATCAATCGCGAAACAGCAACAAAAATCACAGAAATCAGAACAGAGATTTTACGTGGTTCGGCGATCTACGCCTACGTCCATGGACCAACAGAGCATTCTATTCAATTATTCACCAACTAGAGAGCTCCAGACCTCCACGTCTACTACAGATCTCTAGTTAACAACTCTCTCTAATTCTAACCCTAGAGAAATTTACAAGCTCTCAAAGTCAGCTCGTCGAACTAAGAAATCAGGTATTTAAACAAAGCTTCAGGTGTCTGTTTTGGCGCGATCGTTATCAGCCGTCGGATATGATTTAAGTACATCCAACGATCCACATTTGTCTGAAGCTAATACCAAAAGCGTTACTTCACTTGTAAACTCGCTTAGCATTTTCTCCATGGAACAATCTCATCGTTGATCTGATGTCGCGCCTCATCTAACGTTCCAAATTTGATCTTCCTCATTGAATCCTAACCACTAGATGACGCGCACAGATGAGATCGACGCTCCTTATTTGCTCGAAGCTTAAAACATCATAACTAACATTTCTTCAGCTCTTCAGTTCTGCTTTGAAAGTGATCGATCGACCATGATTTCGGCGACTTTCCGGCCAGCTCCGGCGAGATTAGGCGCACCAATTCCCAACTCCACCTTGTGCTAGAGCTCGCAATCCATGCCTCGAACTCCTCCATAACAGCTCAAATCTGCGAGTTATTTGCGCCCCAAAACCATACCAGAATCAACCTTCGACTTCAGTTCTGATTCAGGAATTTTTTTTTCAGATTCAGCTGTAATTCTTCCCACAGCTCTCGATCAGCCCCACCTCGATTTGTCGCTCCGCTCTGTTGGTCACCAAGCTCCTTAGGAGCTTCGAGCCTTGAAAGATACCTTGTTGATCCCAAGCGAGATTGAAATCTCCCAATTGGAACCAACTCGGGCTTTCGAGCTTCCAATCTTCGCATCCCCGAAAATTCTCCATCCACAGCCTCAAGAGCTTCCTTCCAAGCTCTTAAACTGCTGTCATTTCCATCTGCCTTGTCCTCCTTCACACTCGAAGACTTAGCAACTTCCAAAGCATCACAGCTTTCTATAGCAGTTTCTGAATTTTCTGCAATTTCCTCAGACTTGGTTGATTCTTCTCCCTCAGTTTCAACCTCCATGTCTGAGCTTCATCCTCTTCGAAGCTTGACCTCACATGTGGCTTCAACATGCTCTGATTTCTTGGTCGAATAGCCTCCACCTCGAGCTCAGAATCAGCACAACTCGAGCTCAGCTTATCCAAGCTTATCACAGCAGTTTCCAAAACTACTCCAACCAAGGGTTTTGTAGCAGCTCGTTGCACTCCCAAACGAGCTTTATGTGGCTTTCATTTCACCACATTTATCAAACCACATTTCCTAGTTTCCATAGGTGTGGTCTTTAGCACTGAGCAACCTTTCAAAACATAGATTCCATGCCTTTGAAATCCTGTCAAAACCAGTCTGCTCTGTTTTTTCCACTGTAATTCGGCCAGCTTCTGTTTTTGTGTTGTAGCCTCTTTTATCCAGTGCTCCAATCGAAATGAGGGTCCTCATCTCAGGTATGAACCTAACATCCTTTAGGATCCCTACAACACCAGTTTCAAGCTAAATTCTCACAGATCCAATGCCTGAACATGACAGATTTCACCATTACCAGCTTGACTGATTTACTTTGATTTCCTTGTAATTCAGCAACCAATCTTTGTTGCACGTCACATGGAAGCTACATCCTGAATCAAGGATCCACTCCTTACTTCCCTCATGCTCAGAGACATGCAAAACTTCAGCATCTTCATAGCCAATTTCTTCAAGATCTGCCACAGCTACATCCTTGCCTCTGTGTTGAGTTTGATCCAACCCTTTTGGACAAAACCTCGAATGTGACCTTCATCTTGACAATGGAAGCACCTCACAGGACCCTTAGCCTCATACACTTCTTTGCCTTTGCCCTTCTTTTGGAAAAATTTCTGTTTCTGCTTCACGAATAGCATTCCGTCGGATCAGAATTCTCTGCAATTTCAGAATTCTTCCTTGTGTTTAGCCGCCTTGAGCTCAATGCTTAGAGCACATCATCGAGCTTCAAAGCTTCCCGACCATACAACAGAGCTTCCTTGAAGTGCTCATAGCTTCTAGGCATCGAGCAAAGCATAGAAGAGCTATCTTCATCCTTCAATTCCTCGCCAATGTTTTCCAAATCAAGGATGAGCTTCGAAAACTGATCAATCTGCTGTCCAAAGGCCGATCCTCTTCCATTCTAAACGTGTACAGAGCCTGTTTCAAGTATAGACGTCTAGCCAAGGACTTTGTCATGTCCAGTTTATCAAGTTTCTTCCACAAATCCTCGGTTGTGGTCGCCTTCGCAACCTTGCGAAGCACTTGATCACTCAGACACAAAATCAGTGTTGCATACGCTCGTTCTCTGGTTTTCTTCTTCAATGCAGCTGCCATATCCTTCGGTTCCATCTCCGCCTCAGGCTTAAGAGCTCTTCAAGGCCTTTATCAGTCAAAAGCGCCTTCATCTTCAATTTCTAGAGACCGAAATCGTTCGATCGTTGAAGATTTCCATTTCCAGTCGAGTTGCAGCCATACTCTGAAGATCGACTTTGATCCGCAGCTCACCGCACCACTCGTTGAGAAATCAGCTGCAATCGACTCGCCTCGATCATTGATTACGCGTTCGTAACTTGATGGATCAATTTGAGCAATCACAGCTTAAATCAATCGCGAAACAGCAACAAAAATCACAGAAATCAGAACAGAGATTTTACGTGGTTCGGCGATCTTTGCCTACGTCTGCGGACCAACAGAGCCTTCGATTCATTATTCACCAACTAGAGAGTTAAGGACCTCCACGTCTAGTACAGATCTCTAGTTAACAACTCTCTCTAATTCCAACCCTAGAGAAAGTTACAAGCTCTCAAAGTCAGCTCGTCGAACTAAGAAATCTGGTATTTAAACAAAGCTTTAGGTGTCTGTTTTTGGCGCGATCGTTATCAGCCGTCGGATCTGATTTAAGTACATCCAATGATCCCCATTTGGCTGAAGCTAATACCAAAAGTGTTACTTCACTTATAAACTCGCTTAGCATTTTCTCCCTGGAACAAATCTCATCCGTTGATCTGATGTCGCGCCTCATCTAACGATCCAAATTTGATTTTCCTCATTTGAATCCTAACCACTAGATGACGCGCGCAGATGAGATCGGCGGTCCTTATTTGCTCTCAGCTTAAAACATCAGAACTTAACATTTCTTCAGCACTTCAGTTCTGCTTTGACAGTGATCGATCGGCCATGTTTTCGGCGACTTTCCGGCCAGCTCCAGCGAGATTAGGCGCACCAATTCCCGACAGGAGCAACCTACGAAAGCGAACCAAACATTAAAAAGATATCAATGGCACATCTCCATTTGCTTTTTTTCAAATATATATGATATTGATTTTGGAACAAAAACATTACTAAATCAATAATAACTTAAGACTCGATGACAGTTTTCACACGAACATGAATTTCAACTTGGGGCTGCCTAACTCCATTTGACTTCTATGTCAAACATGAGATGAAAGGCTTATTACACACAGTAGCGGAGCTAGAAAAGTCGATGGGGTCAAAATATACGATAAGAAATAATATTAGTTTATGGGGACCAAATATATAGATATATAATTGCAGTGGGGTCCAGTTAGGAAATTTTAAATATAATAACTGTTTTTTTTTTATAGTTTTAGAATATGTTTTTAATAATTATTTTCATTGGTATGAATTATAGTTAAGAATAATTTCAGTGGGGTCCATGCACCCACTGCCACTCTCATATAGCTCCGCCACTGATTACACACATTACATTACATGTATGCACACAAATTAGAATTTTAATAAAAAGTAGTTAGTTTTGTGCCGACAATTTAGACTATAAATCAATTATGCAAGTACGTGTTGATTAAAATTGAGTGGCCGACACATAATATAATATCTTGTAACAATCAAATGTATATATATATATATTATATTGTTGAGAAATCAGCTGCAACCGACTCGCCTCCGATCAGTGATTACGCGCTGGTAACTTGATTGGATCAATTTGAGCAATCGCAGCTCAAATCAATCGCGAAACAGCAACAAAAATCACAGAAATCAGAACAGTGACTTTACGTGGTTCGGCGATCTTCGCCTACGTCTGCGGACCAACAGAACCTTGATTCGATTATTCACCAACTAGAGAGTTATAGACCTCCACGTCTACTACAAATCTCTAGTTAACAACTTTTGCTAATACTAACCCTAGCAAAAGTTATGAGCTCTAAAAGTCACCTCGCTGAAGCATCGAATCTGGTATTTATAATCAGTTGTTCAGGTGTTTATTTAGGTCGATCATCTTCAGCCGTTCGATCAGATTCTCTCGCATCAAACGGTCCGCATCTGCCACAGCTTACACATAAAGTGCTCTTTCACTTATAGAGTTGCTAAACAACTCTTCCAGCAGCGAATCTCGTCCGTCAATCTTCACTCGCGCCAAATCCGACGTCCTTGGTTTAATCTTCTTCATTTGAATACCCACCATTAGAATCTCGCGCCCAGCAGATCGAGGGCCCATATTAATCGCAGCTTAACAGTTCAGGACTTAGAGATTTCTTCAACATTTCTTCACCTCTCTTCAGCAGTGATCGTCCGACCTCTTTTCCGGCGATTTACCGGCCAAGTCCGGCGAGTTCTTGACACACATTTCCAAAAAACTCCACCTTGGGCCTAGATCTCGCAATTCATGCCCCGAACGCCTCCTTAACAGCTCAAACACGCGAGTTATCCTCGCCCCAAAAGCTTACCAGAATCAGCCTCGCATTTCTTCAGGAAATTTTCAGATTCAGCTGTTTTCCTCCCCAGCTCTCGATCTCAGCTCCACCTCGATTCGTAGCTCCGCTCTGTTGGTCATCAAGCTCCCTTAGGAGCTTCGAGCCTCGAAAGATACCTTGTCGAGCCCAAGCGAGGTTGAAATCTCCCACTTGGAACCAACTCGGCTCTTCGAGTTTCCAATCTTCGTTTCCCCCGAAGATTCTCCATTCATAGTCTTAAGAGCTTCCTCCAAGACCTTATACTGCTGCCCTTTCCCTTTTTCTTGTCCTCCTTCACACTCGGAGACTCAACAGCCGCAAAGCATCACAACATCCAAGCTCATTTTCAAATTTTCAGCTTTTACCTCATATTTAGTCGAACTTTCATCCTCAGTTTCGACTTCTATATCTGAGCTTCCATCCCCCTCAAGGCTTGTCCTCACATGTGGCTTGAACATGCTATCATTCCTTGGTGAAAACGCCTCCATCTCGAGCTCAGAATCATCACACTTCGAGCTCAAATTCTCAGGATTCACAGTAGCAGTTTCTGTCAAAACTGCTCCAAGTAAGGGTTTTGCAGCAGCTCGTTTCAACCCAAACGAGGTTTCTGTGGCTTTCCTTTCACCACGTTCAGTATCCACATTCCCTAGTTTCAGTAGATGCAGCCTTCATGACAGAAACCTTCTAAGACGCAGATTCCATGCCTCCGAAAGCTGCACAGAACCAGCCTGCTCTGTTTTCAAGCTGTCAATTTTCCAGCTACCGCTTTCATGTTGTAGCCCTTCGAATCCAATTCTCCTATGGATATCAAGTGCCTCCTCAACTCCGAGACATACCTAACATCCTTAAGAATACCTACAACGCCAGACTGAGCTTCAAAAGCACAGATCCAACCCAAGCACTTGCAAAATCTGCCATTTCCAAGTTTCACTTTGCTTTCGGCTGTTTCTCTAAATCCTTGCAACCAATCCTTGTGCAAGTGATGTGGTAGTTGCACCCTGAGTTAAGGATGCACTCCTTGCTCTCCACATGCTCGGATACATGCAAAACCTCAGCATCTTCATAGCCGAAAACAGCAAAATCAGCCGCAGCTACATGACTGCCTCTGTTGTGTTTGATCCAACCCTTTTGGACAAACCTTCGAATGTGACCTTCCTCTTGACATGGAAGCACCTCATGGGACCTTAGCCTATACACATCCTTTCCTTTGCCCTTCTTTTGAGGAAAATTTCTGTTTCTGCTTCACAAACAACATATCGCCTGAACCTGAATTTTCAGCAATTTCAGGATTCTTCCTTGTGTTGAGCTGCATTGAGCTCAATGCTGAGAGCACATCATCGAGCTTCAAAGCTTCCCGACCATACAACAGAGCCTCCTTGAAGTGCTCATAGCTTCTAGGCAGCGAGCAAAGCAATAGAAGTGCTTGATCTTCGTCCTTCATATCCTCACCGATGTTTTCCAAATCCAAAATCAGCTTTGAGAATTGATCGATCTGAGGTTCTAATGCCTCTTCATCTGCCATCCTAAAGGTATACAGAGCTTACTTCAAGTACAAACGCCTAGCTAGGGACTTTGTCATGTACAATTCATCCACTTTCTTCCACAAATCCTCGGCTGTGGTCGCCATCGCAACCTTGCAAAGCACTGATCGCTCAGACACAAAATCAGCATTGCATACGCTCGTTCTCTGGTTTTCTTCTTCAATGCAGATGCCATATTCAGGCTTAAGAGCCTCCTCAAGGCCTTTATCAGTCAAAAGCGCCTTCATCTTCAATTTCCAGAGACCGAAATCGTTCGATCCATTGAAGATTCCATTTCCAGTCGAGTTGCAGCCATGATCTGAAGATCGACTTCAATCCGCAGCTACACCGCCACCACTTGTTGAGAAATCAGCTGCAATCGACTCGCCTCCGATCAGTGATTACGCGCTCGTAACTTGATTGGATCAATTTGAGCAATGGCAACTCAAATCAATCGCGAACAGCAACAAAAATCACAGAAATCAGAACAGTGACTTTACGTGGTTCGGCGATCTTTACCTATGTCCACAGACCAACAGAGCCTTCGATTCGATTATCCACCAACTAGAGAGTTACAGTCCTCCACGTCTACTACAAATCTCTAGTTAACAAACTTTTGCTAATTCTAACCCTAGCAAAAGTTATGAGCTCTAAAAGTCACCTCGCTGAAGCATCGAATCTGGTATTTATAATCAGTTGTTCAGGTGTTTATTTAGGTCGATCATCTTCAGCCTTTCGATCGGATTCTCTCGCATCCAATGGTTCGCATCTGCCCACAGCTTTCACATAAAGTGCTTTTTCACTTATAGAGTTGCTAAACAACTCTTCCAGCAGCGAATCTCGTCCGTCGATCTTCACTCGCGCCAAATCCTACGTCCCTGGTTTAATCTTTTCATTTGAATACCACCATCAGAGCGCGCGCCCAGGCAGATCGACGGCCCAAATTAATCGCAGCTCAACACTTCAGGACTTAAGAGATTTCTTCAGCATTTCGTCAGCTCTTTTCAGCAATGATCGTCCGACCTCTTTTCAGGCGATTTCCCGGTCAAGTCCGGCGAGTTCTTGGCACACATTTCCCAACATATATATGTATACCATTTTCATCAAGTAATTATAACCAATCAACAAGCGTAATAACGATGATAAAAACAACTATAAAACATATATTTTCGCGTAGTGAAGTAAAACATGTTTCAATTGATTAGAATGTCGATTACACACATTATGGATATCTAAAACGTCATTACCGTCTCCAATGATCAATACTTGGGAGAAATAAAATAACAAATATAATGAAGATTTACTTCTGTTGTAGCACTGTAGTCCTCGTTGCTTCTTCCTTCGTGACCCTCCATGGCTGCTAAATCTTCAAGATTGATGAAACAATAAAATACTATGTTTAACTGCTCGAATGCCTTTGATATGGGCTATAGGATTTAAAACAAGAATTACAAGAAAGATCAAATTATAATCAAGAATAGAATTACATTACCTTTGGAATGGAGGAAACTGGAGAAGCAAATAAAGGTAGAGAAACGCCAGATGTATATATGTGCATATATTGTGCGTATGTGTTATATTATTACTAATAAATAAGAGGTACGTGGAGATTACTAAGCGACTTAGGTTTGACTGTAGTCATAAGGCTGTTAAGATGTCAACGTCGAAAGGAGACTTGTCTTAAACCCGCACCGATCTTGCACGACCAAATAGTATATATATTACATATAATAATGTATTCAATTACGACAAGCAAGATTGTTGTCCCATCGGAACAGTTCGTATACCATTGGCGCAGTTTGGATTCCATCTCAATTAAGTTTTTTGTTTCATTGCCAAATTATGTTTTAATTATGTTTGTTTACATATGTTCGCTTTTGTTGTTTGAGTTAGTCTTTCTATTATCTGATAATTCGATTCAATAAACATGTTTATTTGGAGTTTGGATATTCAATCGAATAGTTTGTTTGCCATACACTACTTAATCGAATGATTGCTGTAGAAAGGGGAAAATAAGTTAACGAGATCTGCTAAAGGTAAAATTAAGAAATAAATATTGAAAGGATAAATATATCAAAAAGCTTGGAATAAAATAAAGGTAGGTTGGATGCCTGATTTATTTAATACATCATTAAATTAATTAAGGGTATTCACGGAGTATTAACTAAAT
Organism: Craterostigma plantagineum; assembly: GCA_027422505.1. Lineage (NCBI taxonomy): Eukaryota > Viridiplantae > Streptophyta > Magnoliopsida > Lamiales > Linderniaceae > Craterostigma > Craterostigma plantagineum. The sequence goes on along the minus strand of JAPQWV010002602.1, from coordinate 23,642 downwards.
CCCACCATTAAATAAACCCAACCAAATTTAACTAATATTAATCCGTCTAATCCCTCCTTAGATGCTTTGATCGTGATTAGAGAGGATGATTGCGATGAATAAATAAAATATCAAAATAAGGATAATTAGGTAAAATATAGGTGGGATTAGCTAATGGGACCATGTGGGGTGGATTTAATTAATACCCCGTGATAGGTATTAAAGGGGGTTTAATTAAACTCACCTTTAAATAAAGATGCTAACCAAACACCACTTTAATTTATCCAAACCCCACTAACACCCCCCCTTATACCCCCAACCAAACACATCAGGTTTAATATTTGACTTCTTTTCAAAAAATTGGTGACCTTCACATGGCGTTATATGTTATATATTTAAATCCAATTGAATTAGTGTAATAATAAGAAGGCTTCATATGGGAATGTGAATGTTAACATCGTATCCCTATAAAGGTAATTAAAGGTCGACCGACACCTAACGGTCATCTCATAAATCTCCTATCATGGAATGGAATGGAATGATTCATATATACGTACTGAAATATATTTGGTTGTCAAATTAAAATATGGCCATACATCCACTTTCGTTAAAAGCTGAATTAGTCTGCAAAGAAGCCATTATCATATTTATCTTGATTATTTAATTTTTATTGGCATATTTGCATAAAAACTTTATAATTAGTATACGGTCAGTATTTTTATATATATGTACCTATTGGAATAAATTTTTGTACGTAGGTACCTGATCAGCCGCAGGTACGCCATATAACACATTTATGTACCATACAACAACGTATTGTGGTACATAATACGGTGAGAAAATGGTACGTCATATAACACATTAAGGTACCATATAGAAACAATATAGGTACCGTATAAACGCGTGACGTAGTACACAGTACACACATAAAAAGTACGTAAAGACTGAGAAAATTGGTACAAACAGTAAAACGGGTACTTATCTGTAAAAATTTCTAACATGATTTGTTTATTTTTTTATTCAATTGGGTATTATTTTTGTATAGACGTCACATTAACGAGATAAAAAAAGGTGGACGCTATGAAACATAAAAATCATCATCAGCTACATTTATGTTGAATAAATACCAGTTTGACTATAAGGAAACGATTTTATTCATCAGTAATTATTATAAATTATCATTAATTGAAAGATGCTAAAAAAGATCAGCATCAGGGCCCATTGCCAGACGATCCTCCAACAGAAGATGAAAAGTTGCAAAAGCAATTCCGACTTATTAATATAAAAATATAAGATGGTGGTAACTGGTAAGCATATCATATCATATATGTCTTCTTGGTATCTTTCTGACCTGTCTTTTTTGTAAAGTAATGGCTACAGTCACTATATTATTGGAGTGTTTAATGTCGTAATAATGCATTTAATTGTAAGTAAATCACGACAGGCGACAGTGTTCCGTTCCTGTCCTTTTTGGAGTTGAATCGTCAAAACCCAGTTTCACACTGTTTTGTTCACATAGAAAACGATTCAACCAAAGATCTTACTTTTTTCTTCGGAGAAAATCTTGAGCTGCACTGTGAGTGAAGTGAAGTTCGTACGAGTAAAAAGCATTACTATTCATATAAATAATTAATGTAGTATGAACAAGGACGAAGCTCATACATTACATCAATAACGTTGTCCCTTGATGTCCCGTCAGTTTCAATAGCACCCCAATATTGCTTTCAAACCCAACCAATGCCAACTTTTCTCGTCCATCCCATCACTTATATAGGTTTTATTACTTTGGTCCCATGATAAAATTTGACCTTTCTGTTTTCGATTTTCTCTAGCTAGTCTACTGATGGAGGAGAATAGCTTACATGGTCGTCTCAAAGGGTATGAGATTCATGGCTTTGGAACCCTCAAAGGTACCTACAGCTCATTTATGCCCCCGCCTACGAGCTTGTGCGTAGCTATATGCTAAATTTCGATCCTTTTTCTCGATTTTGTTTTGGGTTTACCTTTCTTGGTGATCAATGGAATTGTTGGGTTCTTTCCTTTGTTGTTTTTATACTCTACAGTTGAGCTATGGCAAAACTGTAAGTGCTACTTTCTCCACAAATTGGGAGATTTTGAAAGGTTCTTAGCTATATCTGTGGTAAACTAACTGATAGTGAAGGGAATTGATGTGTCTTCTTTGCCTTAGGTTTCTCTGATTGATAGATTCGTAATTGTTTTGTGATTCTTGAAATTTTGGGCTGAAGATTTCTTTCTGTTTCCATTTTCTGCTTTAAATTTCATCAACAGATTTAGATGTGGAGAACATGATGGAAGAAGCCAAGTCGAGATGGCTAAGGCCTAACGAAATCAACGCCGTGCTCTCTAACCACAGTTATTTCACCATCCACGTCAAACCCGTAAATTTCCCGAAAAGTAATGTGTTCGTTTGTTTCATTTCGAATTTTAAGTCCATGTGCTTAGTAACTTGAAAAGTGAGTTATTTCTGAGTGGGCTGCCATGGAATAGGTGGCACGATGGTTCTGTTCGACCGCAAAAAGCTTCGAAACTTTCGCAAAGATGGGCATAACTGGAAGAAGAAGAAGGACGGGAAAACAGTTAAAGAAGCTCACGAGCACTTGAAGGTAAGCTGTTACCACAAAAACAGATTCGTGTACTCTTTTTGCAATGACGTGGTGTGCTTAGGTGGCACCGAGGAAAGAATACACGTGTACTACGCACACGGCGAAGACAATCCAACGTTCGTACGCAGATGTTATTGGCTGCTCGATAAGTATGAAAAAAATACAAGAGAAATCGACCGCTCTTTCTTTCTTTCTTTCTTTCTCATAGTCAGTGAGCTGCTGAAAGGCATTCTTCGTTCCCACTCTTTGTTGCAGGTCTTTGGAACATATTGTTCTTGTTCGTTACCGTGAGACTCGAGAGGTTTTCGCCCTTTTCATATAAATCGTTCTTTAGCGGCATTTTTTCTTAACGTATGTTGAAGTTTGGCGTCTTTTTCGTATCTTTCAGGGCTCGTCAGCCCATTCAAGTCCAACCGTTTCTGACCCGTCTTCTTCTTGGCCTTTGTCTGAAGAGTCTGATTCTGCCGATCGACTCTATTACGGAGATGGAACTCCTCTATTAGGTGATTTACAGTTATCTTCTCTTCCGTTAAAGGAGACAAAAAAGTTGCTATGGCTTATATTCTTCTCTTTGCTGATTCATATGATTCCGACAACATTAAAAGATCACGAAAGAGACTGCATGAGATAAATACGCTCGACTGGGACGAACTTTTAGTTGCAGACTATGATCCCAATAAGACGAGCGTCCAAGAAGGAGGTTATAAATACCTCTTTTACATCGACAAGTATTTCAGGACATCATCAGTTGTTCAACGGTGTTTGATTTTTATTACAATCTTCTCAACCTCACCGCAGGGAACACAACGATTCGAAATGAGGCTATTATGTTGAATTCGGAGAGTACAGTTAGTGAATCTTTACCTTCAGGCGAAACTGTTCCATTACAAAGTCAGGATAGTTTCGGTCAGTGGATGACTCATATGATCGCTGATTCTCCCCTCGAATCCTCGGTTTTAACCGTTCATCAGCCTTTCGCGTCGCCTTCGACGGGGCAAATGTTCGACATTGCAGACATCTCTCCTTCATGTGCCCTTTCGAGCGAAGAAACTAAGGTTTAACTTCTTTTTCGTCTCTGTTCTTTCTACCTTTGTACCCCATCTTCCTTGTCTGAACGAAACATTTTTGTGCTCAACGCAGATTTTAATAGTCGGGTCGTTCTTCAACGACACGCATCTACCTTCCACGAGACCAAGATATTCCTCGCATGTGGAGATTATGTTCTCGTACCACAAGTCGTTCGGGCGGGTGTATTTCGCGCCATAATCCCGCCCCAAAATCCCGGGATAGTGAGCATCTACCTTACGTTCGACGGAAAAACGCCCATAAGCCAAGTGTTGACCTTCGAGTTTCGAGCCCCATCGTTGGGGCCCGGCGACGCGCCTTCGTCTAATTGGGAAGAATACCAACTGAAGACGAGGCTGGCGCGCCTGCTGTTTTCTTCGACGACGAATAGCCTCGATATCTTTTCGTGCAAAACGTCCCCAAATATCCTCAGGGAAGCCAAATCCTTTGCGCAGAAAACCGCGCGCATATCCCAAGGATGGCTACACCTGACGAAAATGATCGAAGAAGGTTCCAAACCGCCCTTTTCCAGGCGAAAGACGCCTTGTTCGAAGTCGTCCTTCAGAACGGGCTTAGAGAATGGCTGCTCGAGAAAGTGCTGTTAGGGGCAAAAGTGTCCGAGCGCGACGAAAAAGGCCAAGGCGTAATCCATCTGTGCGCCATCCTAGGCTACGCTTGGGCAGTCCATCCATTTTCTTGCTCGGGATTATCGTTGGATTATAGAGATAAGTTTGGATGGACGGCCCTTCACTTCGCTGCATATCACGGAAAGTAAGTTAAATCACGAATCTCGATTATAACTTCGCTCGATTCTTCGCCTGAACGGTTGCCTTTTTCTTTTAAAAGGGAGAAAATGGTCGCAGCGCTTTTATCGGCGGGGGCGAAGCCGAACTTAGTAACGGATCCAAATTCAGACAATCCAATCGGTTACGGCGCGGCAGACTTAGCTTCCTTGGGTGGATACGAAGGCTTATCGGCTTATTTAGCTGAAAAGGCGTTAGTCGCACACCTGAAAGAAATGACTTTGGCAGGAAACGTCAGAGCACCATTGCAGACGAATACGAGCGAAGTAGCGAATTCGGGCGACTTCGCCGAGGAAGAAATGTATTTAAGGGACGCTCTTACGGCTTATCGAACGGCGGCCGACGCAGCTGCGAGGATACACACGGCGTTTAGGGAGCATTCGCTCAGAGTGCGAAGGAAAGCGGTTGAAGATTCTAGTCCAGAGGAAGAGGCGAGGTGCATAGTCTCCGCGATGAAGATTCAGCACGCTTTTAGGAATTACGAGACGCGGAAGAAGGGCGCGGCCGCCGCGAGGATACAGTATGGGTTCCGTACCTGGAAGATGCGCAGGGATTTCGTTAACATGCGTCGTAAGGCTATCAAGATTCAGGTAAGTTATATCTTTTCTTGGCTTGTTTTTTTTTTTTCGTGCTGTAATTTGGGGGTGGCATTACGAGGACGACGAATTTAGGGGGTGATATTTTACGGACGGTAAATTTTAAAATTAGCTATTAGGGACATTATACGCCGCAACCTAGAAAATTTTGCCGAGTTCTGGCGAATTTAGGGGGTGAGGGTATAGGACAACAAATTTAGGGCGTGGCTTTACACGGACATTACTTTTAAAATTAAGCAATTAAGACATATTATATGCAGGAAACCCTGAATTTTGCCCCAAATTTCAGAGTTCCGACGCATAATCTAGAGTTCCAGCGAATTTAGGGGTTGACGGTATAGGGACAGCGAATTTAGGCTGTGGCTTTACACGGACAATACTTTTTAAAGTTACGCAATTTAGACACGTTATACGCCGGAACCCTGAATTTTGCCCCAGATTTCAGAGTTACGGCGCATAATCTAGAGTTCCGACGAATTTAGGGGGCGTCGCTATATGGATATTAAATTTCAAAATTAAGCAATTTGAGACAAAATCTAGTTTTTTACATAATATCTCTATAATGTCACCCCCTACCTAAACAATAGGATTGAGAAAAAAAAAACTAATCATCGTTATTTGCAAAATGATGTAACGTATATGTGTGTGTGTATTTCTTGAACAGGCGGCTTTCAGAGGGTATCAAATGAGGAAGCAGTACAAGAAGATTTGTTGGTCGGTCGGTGTTCTCGAGAAGGCGGTGCTGCGCTGGCGGCTAAAGAGGAAAGGGTTCCGTGGGCTACAAGTCCAGCCCGAGGACAGGGCCCGCAAAGGGCCCACTGGGCCCACGAAGAACGAGGAGGACGTAATAGAAGAGGAGTTCTTCCGAGCTAGTAGGAAGCAAGCCGAGGAACGAGTCGAGCGGTCCGTCGTTAGGGTTCAAGCGATGTTTCGGTCGAGGAAAGCGCAAGAAGAGTATAGAAGGATGAAGTTAGAACACAGTCAAGCCAAGGTATAAGAAAAGAGTACTATGATTTTTGAGCTGTTTTGAGTAAGTACTCCATGGTTTTATAACTAACTTATTGTAACTGATGTTTGCAGTTGGAGTTTGAAGGGTTTTTCCACCATGATGTAGGTATGGGCTAGAGAAGAATATGGACTTTATTGTTATTACCCTCTGCTGCTGTACATGTTTGTTGTATTAGGCTTAGATGTTGCAAGTGTGCTTCAATCTTGCTCTTTTTTCTTGGTTTGATGCTGCATCTTATTTTAGAGATTTAGTTATGTTTACACTTATTTAAACGAATCGTTGTATATTTCGGTCAAGGCTTGATATTGCGGCCGAAACTGTAATATTTATCTCCGTTACATACATAGCTTGTATCATCTGCCTAGCCTCTGCTCGGAAAAATATTATCTTCATGACAATGAGAAATTAGAGCAGTCCTAGCCTAGCGTCCATGACAATTGTTTGGAATTAGAAAATGCTAAAATAGCTCTCCACCCAAATCAATACTTGTTATACTAAGTATAAACATTAGGAGACAAGAGGACACGTGTAAACACTAAGAGACACGTGTCTAGTCCTAAGTCTAGCCTCCTCTTCGCCAGCAAATAGTTCTTACAAATCTCTCCTTTTCCCCATCTGCATTACGCGTATTTCTGTGTGTTAAAGCCGTCGAAGGAAGAACAGAAAAAAGATCACAAGATCATCATGAGTGGTAGCAGTAATTTGGAGACACGATCACTGATGGACGAGCTGAGGCACTTTGACAAGTGCTTCTTCTTCGATCTTGGACACCCTTTGCTCAATCGCATTGCCGAGAGCTTCGTCAAAGCCGCTGGGGTGGTTTACTTTTTCTTTCGTACTTTCTCGTCGAACGATTTCAAGGCCCAAATTTCGCAGAAAAGAAACGAGTTTTATTGCAATAATTTGCAGGTGGGAGCTGTTCAAGCCGTGTCGCGCGAGGCTTATCTTACCACAGCGGAGAGTGAGCAAAAGATCGATGCAATTTCCTTTTCGTTTATGTGTTTTATTCTTCGATTTGAGGAACGTAGATTATATATTAAATCAGGCGTCGGAGTAGATGCGGCGACTGGGCTCCCTTCAGAAGTCGGTGTATCAAAGAAGCATAATCCATTGGCAGGCTTACTGGTAATAAATAAATAGTCGGTTAATCCTCAAAATTTTCTGATCGGTGTCTTAAATTTCTGGCTGTCTTTCTCACGTTGCAGGAGAGAATAATCACAAGTCCTTGGAGGCCTTGGTATGCATTATTATTACGCTACATACAAGTCTTCTTCTTCTTCTTCTTCTTCTTCTTCTTCACATAGCAACGGTTATATGATAATTTCTTACTACTATTTTTTCTTTACAGATGAAGAGCACTGGCAAAGAATCTCTGCAATGGGGTAAGAAGAAGACCTAACTTTTTCTCCATTCCATATTCTCAAATGATTACTCTTCACATCTTCTATGTATGTGGTGAAGGTTTAGCAGCTGGGATGTATTCAGGCCTCACTTACGGTCTGAAGGAAGGAAGAGGAATCCATGATTGGGTTAGAAGCTCTGTATCTTCTTTGCCTCAATCTTTTATTACAGTTGTTTTTTCGGGGTATTTGATGAGATGAGATATTAGTGATTTTGAGTTTTGTACAGAAGAACAGTGCACTCGCCGGAGCAATAACGGGGGCAGCCTTGGCGTTGACCACCGACGACCACTCTCACGAGCAGGTGGTTCAGTTTGCCATCACCGGCGCCGCTTTATCCACGGCGGCGAGTGTTCTTACTGGGATTTTCTAGTTTTTGTTTACGACACCTCACTTATGATGTCTTTATTATATCGTATGGTATGGATCTTTGGTTCCTGGAAATAGCAATAATGCTTTTCAAGTGATTGCAACGTCGTTGGGTTTGACTTTACCACTGAATGATATCATAGTTGACTTGTGCTCTTCTTCGACTTCATCATTGCATGTTTTGACTTTTGATAAGGAATATCAATCAATATGGATCAGAGCGGATCCTACGTTGTCGCGTTTAATATTTTTTTTTGGGAGAAATTGAATTTGGTGTTTTCTAGAAATGAGCCCCCACGACTTTCACTCAATTTGCGATGTTGATATTTACTTGCCCTTTCTTTATTTATTTATTGGGGATCATAAGTGTTATAAGATATTGGTGTCATAATTATTAATGACACGACACCCTCCTTAAGAGTAATACGGCTCAGTTCGTAGTTTTTCTCAAAAAGAAGAGGAATATATACATAAATTTTTAGCTGATAGATAAGAAGTTTGCTCTATTGGGTTATTTTCCAAAAGAGAAAAGGTCATACAATCTGATAGATATTTGGACAATAGAGCATCATACTAGGTCAACTTTCATTACCATAGTCCACCCACGATCGTGAGTAATAGTCAACAAATACCTTTCAAAACTACGGAAAAAAAAACAGCAAAAGTTATAGAGACAAGTCAAACATGCATCTCTCTAGCAGCTTATAAATTCCGTACAACATAAGCTGATCGAATCACAAAGCATAACCCATAAAGAAAGATCAATAAAAATGGAATCTTTACACCGAAACCTACTAACCCTTTCACTACTCATCATCATCTTCATTACTTCTCAGACAGCAACTTCAGCGTCGCAGTACCCAAAGGAAGCCCTTCCAACAAAATCAGGCTATCTAACGGTCAACTCCACCAGCGGCTCGGCCATGTTCTACGCCTACTACGAAGCTCAAACACCACTCAACGGCGGCGCCGCCACGCCGATCCTCGTATGGCTCCAAGGCGGTCCAGGATGTTCGTCCATGTTGGGCAACTACTTCGAGCTCGGACCATGGCTCGTGAACCAAAGCATCGAGCTCGAGCCCAACCCTAACCCGTGGAACAAGCTCTTCGGACTCGTCTTCTTAGACAACCCAATAGGCACTGGCTTCAGCGTCGCCGCCTCGCCGGCGGAGATACCGAGAAACCAGCAAGAGGTGGCGGCCCATCTCTTTACGGCGATTCAGGGGTTTCTTTCGCTGGACGATTCGTTCAGGACGAGGCCGATCTACCTCACCGGCGAGAGCTACGCCGGAAAGTACCTACCGTCGCTTGGGTACTACATTCTGAAGAAGAACGACGCCCTTCCGGCCGGAGATCGGAGGAAGATCAACCTCGCCGGCGTTGCCATCGGAAATGGGTTGACAGATCCAGCGGTGCAGATGACGACTTTCGCCACCAACTGCTACGAGCTCGGTTTAATAAACGAAAAGCAGAAAACCCACGTGGAGAAACTTCAGTCTCAGACGATAGGGCTGGCAGCGGCGGGGCGGTGGTCGGCGCGGCGGGGCGGTGGTCGGCGGCTTCGGATGGCGGACGAACCTACTAAACACTCTGACGAACCTGACGGGCTTGGCCACTCTCTACGACTTCAGAAGGCTGACTCCCTACCCTAACCGAGTGGTGGTGAAGTTCTTGAACGACGCCGGCGTGAAGAGGGCTCTGGGGTCAGAGACGACGGCTCCACGGCGGCGGCGGCGTTCGAGCTGTGCAGCGCAGACGTGGCGGAGGCGCTACACGAGGACGTGATGAAGAGCGCGAGGTTCATGGTGGAGCACCTTCTGGCGAGGAAGACCAAGGTGCTGCTTTATCAGGGGCAGTGCGATTTGAGGGACGGCGTGGCGTCGACGCTGTCTTGGGTGAGGATGATGACGAACTGGGAAGGAACGCGGCGGTTTCTTGCGGCGGAGAGGAAGGTTTGGAGGGTCGGCGGCGGCTTGGCTGGTTATGTTCAGAGGTGGGAGAGTTTGAGCCACGCGGTGGTGCTTAACGCCGGACATTTGGTACCGACCGATCAGTCTTTGAATTCTCAGGTTATGATTCAAGACTGGGTTTTGGAGAGGGGTTTGTTTTCTGCTGCTACTTAGGCTGATAATAATTAATAGCTTTGCTTGATATACGTAAAATCATCCAAGTTTGAGCGTCTCGCGTCTTCATTTGTAATGTGCAATAAATAAAGTTAATTATTACTCCCTCAGTCCCATAAGTTTATGGACATTTGGATATTGGCACGAGAATAAGAAATTGAATATTTTAATAATATAGTGTGTTGGAAAGGTAAAAAAGTGTATGTTTGGCACGTCCTTTGATGATATTTAATATTATTTCTATGATTGTTTGTGATAATTTTTTAGCTAAAAAAGGAAATGTACAAAAGATGTGGGACGCCCGATTTAGTAAAATGTACAAAAACTTTTGGGACGGAGGGCGTATTAAATATTTTAATAAGGAATATATTAAAACATAATTTTGGTAGTTATTACGAGGTTATGTTGTTTAATAAATTTTTTTATATTTTAGATATAAAAAAGTAGAATTGATCAATTGATGCAGATACTATTTATCATAGCCCCTTCACCATAATATAATAAAATAGCTAATATTATAAATATTATATGTGTGGATGTCCACTAAGGAGGTATGGAGGACCATACCCTAATCAATATTGCACTCATGTTTTGCCTATAAATAGGCATGTTCCATTCATTTGCAACGATGTAAGTTGAAGTGAAAAATAATGCAATTCTCTTTGAAATCCAACATTGATTCATATTATTATATAAATATTTTATAACACGTTATCAGCACGAGGCTCTACCGGCAACGCCAATATCTGTCGACGATACTAATTTCTGCCGAAGATTGACGGGCATAATTAAGGTATAATAATTTTATTTCATCAATGTTATGCAAATTTAAATATATATACAATATACAACAAAATGCTATGGTCCGACTGGTTTCGCGGAATACCGTCAAAATCTAAGTGATGGGAGGTCCAGATTTCGAATCCCAGCGGTGCATATTAATTTATTTTTATCCGACTAGCTTGGTTCGATTTGTCCGACTAGCTTGGTTCGGTTTGTCCGACTAGCTTGGTTCGGTTTGTCCGACTAGCTTGGCTCGATTTGTACCGCCTATCATGTGATGGTTTGTACCACCTGATATGTGCCGGTTTATACCGCCTATTATGGCCGATTTGTAACTCCCGCCAATAACTACGTTTAATTATATATTTGAAATAATACCGACTATATTTTTCGTATATGATTTTATTAAGATTAGTTATGCATTTAATATTTTGTTATATTACCATTGTTGAAATGTTTTTTTTGTATTTTATAGTAATATGACGAATTTGGCGAGCCTTGAGTTTGTTGCACTCGATATCACTGGTCGAAATTATTTATCTTGGGCACTAGATGCCGAGATTCATTGAAAGCAAAAGGTCTAGGTGATACCATCAAATCGAGCAATGCGACATCCGAGCAGGACAAGGCGAAGGCAATGATTTTTATTCGCCACCACATTCATGAAAGTCTCAAAATTGAGTACTTAACAGTGAAAGACCCGAAAGATTTGTGGAAAAACTTGGAAGACAGATATAACCACTTAAAAACTATTATTCTCCCAAATGCAAGGTATGAATGGGTGAATTTACGCTTGCAAGATTTTAAATCGGTAAGCGAATATAATTCTGCTGTTTATAGAATTACTTCTACACTGAAATTATGTGGAGAAACTATACCGATGCAATTATGTTGGAGAAAACGTACACCACATTTCATCCGTCAAATGTTATTCTACAACAGCAATATCGAGAAAGAAACTTTGAAAAGTACTCAGATCTTATTTCTTGCTTACTGTTGGCTGAGCAAATAATGAGTTGCTGATGAAAAATCATGAGTCCCGACCGACTGATGCTGCTGCACTCCCTGAGGCGAATGCAGTCAATGTTAATAATGATAATAGTCGAGGTAATGGTCATGGACGTGGTCGTGGGGGATATCGCGGCCGTGGACGTGGCCGTGGTCAAGGTCGTGGTCGTGGCCGGAGTTATCATGGTGGTGGTTATCCATATTTCCGTGGTGGTTATCATAATTATCGTGGCGGTCATCAACATCTTTCCCAGAAGAAGAAAGTTTATGACGGTAAAAATGAAAAGAAGCAAACTGAACAAAAAGGGAATGACGAAAATGTTATCGATGCGGTCGTCCGGGCCATTGGTCCCGCACTTGTCGTACGCCCCAATACCTTGTTGAGCTATATCAAGAATCAATGGGCAAAGGAAAGAAAACTGAAACGAATTTTGTTCAGGGGCAATTGCTTCAACTTCTGGTGTTAATGAAGAAGGTGTTAATTTCGACGCCGACGATTTTCTGCTCATAAATGAAGAAATTTAACATGCTATCATTTTATAAATTAAATGCTTTATTATTGTGTGCTTTGATATGTATCGTTTGAAAGTTATCGTTATGTTTGGATGTTACTCGTGTGTTTGCTATGTATCATTTATTTTCAATAATATCGTTATGTTTGCTATGATTGTTATTTGGATGCTATTCCTATATTTGCTATGTATTGTTTGTTTTTAATTATATGTATTAATGATAATTCTATGTTTGTTTATAAAGGATATTATATGATGGACACGAGCATGTGCAATGGAGAATTATGTCTTGCTGACTGTGCAACGACTAATACAATTCTGAAAAATAAGAAATATTCGAGCATCTTGATATGAAAGAAGCCAGTGTGATTACTATATCGGGTAGGACAAATATAATTGAAGGCTCCGGAAGAGCTAATTTATTTTGCCCAGAGGAACAAGGCTGATTATTTAAAATGCTTTATATTCCCCTAAGTCTCAAAGAAATTTATTAAGCTTTAAAGCAATTCGAAATAACGGATATCATGTTGAGAATGCACAAAAGGGAGATATTGAATATCTGCACATTACAAAAGTGACTTCGAATGAAAAGAGAATCATAGAAATATTACCGTCTTTTGACTCTGGGCTATACTACACATATCTTAGAGCGATTGAATCATATGCTATCCAAAAGTTTACCAATGACAGTACATTTAATGTTTGGCATGACCGGTTGGGCCATCCCGGTACAATTATGATGCGAAAAATAATTGAAAATTCACGCGGACATTTGTTGAGGAACCCGAAGATTCTCCAGTCTAAAGAATTAGCATGCATTGCTTGCTCTAAAAAGGAAGTTAATTATTCGACCATGAAAAAAGAGTAAAGACTGAATCTATTGCATTTTTGGAGCGTATACATGGCGATATTTGTGGACCGATACATCCATCATGTGGACCATTTAAATATTTCATGGTATTAATTGATGCATCAAGTAAATGGTCCCATGTATGTTTATTATCTACTAGAAACGTGGCATTTGCGAGATTACTTGCTCAGCTAATTAGATTAAGAGCACATTCCCAGATTATCCGATAAAGAAAATACGCCTTGATAATGCTGGTGAATTTACTTCCAAGGCATTTAATAATTATTGCATGTCTATCGGCATCGATGTCGAGCATCCTGTGCCGCATGTCCATACACAAAACGGTCTTGCATAATCGTTGATTAAACGCCTGCAATGAATTGCAAGGCCATTGTTGATGAAGTCGAAACTTCCATCCTCTTGTTGGGGACATGCTATATTACAAGCAGCAGCACTAATCCGCATCAGGCCAACAAGTTATCATGGTATCTCCCCGTTACAAATGGTTTATGGTCAGGAACCAGATATTTCTCATCTACGAATTTTTGGATGTGCAGTATGTGTTCCAATTGCACCACCACAACACACAAAGATGGGCCTCAAAGAAGGTTGGGAATATATGTCGGATTTGAGTCTCCATCAATTATAAAATATTTAGAACCCTTAACTGGAGATCGATTCACGGCTAGATTTGCCGACTGTCACTTTGATGAAACAAATTTTCCGACATTAAGGGGAGAAAAGAAACAATTGGAAAGAAATATTAGTTGGAATGAATTATCACTAAATCGTTATGATCCTCGAACAAAAGAATGTGAACTAGAAGTTCAAAAGATAATTCATTTACAAAGCCTAGCGAACCAATTGCCAGACAGTTTTGCTGACCAAAAAGGGTGACAAAGTCACATATTCCAACTGTTAATGCTCCTGCTAAAATTGATGTTCCTGCAGAACAAACAGATAATACGATTGAGCTTAAACCACAACTAAAGCGTGGTAGGCCCTCTGGTTCCAAAGATAAAAATCTTCGGAAAAGAAAAGGAGCAAATAATAAGAATGGTCCAATCGAGGATTTATCAACTAGAGAAGAGTCAATGGGCATAAATGATTATAAGAATGAAAGTCAGGTACCTGAACAAATCGAAAATAATGATAATGACGAGATCTCGATCAATTACGCCAGAATGGAATAAGATGGAACCGAGATAAAGTCAACGTTGACGATAAATTCTCATTTAACGTAGCGCTACATGAAATGAATGAGATTAATGAGAATGGGGATCATGAACCAAGGTCTGTAAAAGAATGCAGACAAAGAAATGATGGCCAAAATGGAAAGATGCAATTGATGCTGAATTAAAATCACTTGAGAGACGAAAAGTTTTCGGACCCATAGTCCGTATACCAGAGAATATAAAGCCGGTTGGATATAAATGGGTTTTTATCAGAAAGAGAAATGAAAATGGCGAAATTGTGAGATACAAAGCCCGGCTTGTTGCACAAGGTTTTTCGCAAAGACCTGGTATTGATTATGAGGAGACATATTCTCCTGTGGTGGATGCAACAACTTTTCGTTATATAATAAGTCTGGCAATACGTGAAAAACTCGATATGCGTCTAATGGATGTTGTCAATGCATATTTATATGGCTCACTTGATAGTGACATTTATATGAAGCTTCCTGAGGGATTTCAGTTGCCTGAAAATTCAAGGCCCCGTGATGAGTACTCAATTAAACTAAACAAATCGCTTTATGGATTAAAGCAATCTGGGCGTATGTGGTATAATCGTCTAAGTGAATATTTATTGAAAGAGGGATACAAAAATGATCAAATTTGCCCTTGTATATTTATGAGAAGATGTAGAAATGATTTTGTCATCATAGCAGTATATGTTGATGATATCAATATAATTGGAACTCGTGGAGAGTTATCAAAGGCCGTTAATTGTTTGAAAAAGGAGTTTGAGATGAAAGATCTCGGAAAGACAAAATTTTGCCTTGGCCTACAGATCGAATGTTTGAAGAATGGAATATTTGTGTATCAAGAAACATATACGAAGAAGGTATTGCAAAGATTTTATATGGATAAAGCTCATCCGTTGGATACTTCGATGATTGTTCGATCTCTAGATGTGAATAAAGATCCGTTCAGACCTCGAGAAAATGATGAAGAATTGCGTGGTCCTGAAGTACCATATCTTAGTGCCATAGGAGCACTAATGTACCTTAGGAGTCATACGCGACCTGATATAGCATTCGCTGTAAATTTATTGGCGAGATATAGTTCGTCACCAACTCGTAGACATTGGGACGGTATTAAACGAATTTTTCGATACCTTAAAGGAACAACTGATTTGGGATTATTCTATTCAAATGAGTCCAGGTCAAATCTAATTGGATATGCAGATGCTGGTTTTCTATCCGACCCACATAATGCTCGATCGCAAACGGGTTATCTATTTACATATGGAGGAACTGCTATTTCTTGGCGGTCAGTTAAACAAAGTTTAACCGCCACTTCATCTAATCATGCGGAAATTTTAGCGATTCATGAAGCTAGCAGAGAATGTGTTTAGTTGCGATCGATAATCCAGCATATACGACAAACTTGTGGGTTATTATCGGAAAAATTACCTTCGACGATCTTATATGAAGACAATGCCGCATGTATTGCTCAGTTAAAGGAAGGTTACATAAAAGGCGATAGAACCAAACATATATCGCCTAAATTCTTCTATACACACGACCTTCAGAAGATCGGCGAAATTGACGTACAACAAGTTCGATCAAGTGACAACCTTGCAGATCTATTCACCAAAGCGCTACCTCCAAGATTGTTCGAAAAACTTGTAGATCTAATTGGACTCCGGAGGCTCAAAGATCTAGAGTAATGTTTACTCAGGGGGAGACATATACGCTGCACTCTTTTTCCCTTAGGTTTTTATCCACTGGATTTTTCCTAATAAGGTTTTTAACGAGGCAGTTATATAATCTGGCAGTGGTTAAAATATATGGACATCCAAGGGGGAGTATTATAAATATTATATGTGTGGATGTCCACTAAGGAGGTATGGAGGACCATACCGTAATCAATATTGCACTTCATGTTTTGCCTATAAATAGGCATGTTCCATTCATTTGCAACGATGTAAGTTGAAGTGGAAAATAATACAATTCTCTTTGAAATCCAACATTATTCATATTATTATATAAATATTTTATAACAGCTAATACTTAAATCTTAATAGTAAAAAAATGTATAAAAATGGCTATACTAGTTCGGACAAGTTAGCGGCCCAATAGATTAAATGTCTCAATAGTAGGTACGGCCCGTTATTGCATTAATAAAGCCCAGCCCATCTTAAAAAACTTTTCAAGCTTCAATTCAAACGTGTACACGACGTCGTTCTATTAAAGTTCCATATGGAAAGGGGATTGTGTTTCTGTTCCCCAAATTTCAAACATTTTCTTCCTCAATAGCTGAAAACCTTATCAGAAGAAAGGTTTTAATTTCATTGTTGGCACCAATCGGTTCGGAACGATTCCACCGAGAGGCTGCGGTGTGTAGTTGTGTTTGTGTGTGGAGTGTGTGATGGGATCTCCAGTGATAACCCCAGAGGACGTTCTTGAATCCCTTATGAACGATGGAACAATCGACTCCTTACGATTGAAGATCATCAATCAGCTGAAAGCAAATGTACATGAGTTCGTGTACCTCGAAATGCCCTTATCTGCTATTCTTTTGCGTTTTTTTTTTGTACGATGCGTGCGGACGTGTTTTCTTGTGAGTTGCTTGATGTTTTTGTGAGCTGTAGTTAGTTATTACATTATGGATTTTACGTTCGCTTTTCCCTTTTTATCTGGCTTCTGTGATCCTTGGATTTTACGTCGCAACGCCGAGATTTGTAATTTGAAGCCAAGAAATGTGATTAAATGCCTTTGCAGGAGGAGCTTAAGAGCAATACGATAAAAATGGTGGAGCAGAGCAAGGTTCTCAACACGCCTGGTGCTGAGAAAACAAACAAAGAGAGAATTGTTTGATGCCCTTAGGCAGGAGCTAGAGTAAGAAAATATCATTCTACTCCCTTCCTTATCATTTTTCTTAACCAACTTCTTGATTGTTTGCTGCCTGCGAATTTTCATGGTGTTCTTAGACTGAATGGTGTTACAATGTAAAATCCTTGTAGACTGTGAAACTTATGAGAAAGTAATTGTGGTGGATGTTCATATACTTATGAATATGCAGGGCTCCTGTACTTGAGAAGGCATCTAAATCAGTTTGGGAGTTAATATTAGATCAAAATGGTTTGGGGAAGGAGATCAACGACACAGTCGAGAGAGTATTCTGCCAATTAAGCGGCCTCGAACTTCCGTTGTTTCCTTCAACAAGCGGTCAATCCCAGGCAGAGAAAGATAAAGAAGCCGTTCCTTCATCATCGTCGTCCAAGAAAAGAAGTTACGGTGATATTGACACGCGCAGAGAAGAGCTCGCCAATGGATCGTGAACATAGTTCTGCTACGTCATCTATCGACTTGCACAAGTAGGCTCTACACTATTAACCGATGATTAATACTTATGGGTGTGATTCCTGAACTTTCTATACAGATACAGTAACCGAAGGAATTGAATTGGTTAGGCGTTCTTGATCTTTATCATCTACTATTGTTATTTTCTTTTTTAAAATATTATGCTTGTGGGATTGCTTGTAAGATCAGGTGGCTGCTATCTAATGATCGATGGATGGTATTTCACAGATTCTCATGCTGTCTTTGCTGTAGAATTTATATTTCATCCTTATCCACAACAATGGAAAAGCAAGCTATCGTTACGTTATCCACCATTTCGTTACCAAATATAAGCTTCTCCATAGGTTCTTTCAACCCTTCGAGCTTCAGCTTTCTCTGCACCACCAAGATTTCCTATACCATATATATTATCCACCATTTTATGTGCATTTCAAGAATCAAAAACCCATTTGTTCCCTCTACATTTGGCGTGATTTTGAAGACATCTCACATTTTATGTGTTTCCCAACCCATTGGTCGAATCATTCTGCTTACATTCTCCTAACAGTTGAGTAGAAATTTCTTTCAGAAAAGACGTCTTGAAAGCAACAAAGAAGCGACGCAGATTACTACACGACGATAACGGACGAAAAGAAGAGGAAGACTAGAGGATGATATCGAGCCGCGAATCTGCTAAGCGTTCGAGGATGAGAAGGGAACATCACATCAAGGATGTGAACGAACAGTTAACCTACTTCACGAAAAACATAAGCGTTTCCTCGAAGCTTCGCCATCGAATCGGAGAACAGAGTCCTCAGAGTGCTCGTCGAACAGGTCTAGGAGAGACTCGAGTCCCTTGAGAAAACGATGGCTTGTTATAACAGCGACAAGAATTCAAATTCTTGCAATGATTTCCCTGTAAGGGACACGTTCAACCATGGATGATGCAGTCTTGTGTTCAATCTCAGGCCGTGGACGGTTGATGGATGATTTACACGTAAATACTTTTTTTTGTATGCTGATGTCACCTTCCAAATTTCTGTTAACTTTCTTCCTTTTGTCAGTGAGATTCTGTATGATGAAAGAATGCTTTGATTTAGTCTAGTCAAGTCAAGCAAGGTGGCGTTGGAATAGTCAAGTGAAGGTAGTCTTGGAATCTTGTCAGCCACACACACTTGCAGTACAATTTGACAAATATATGTTGTAGTTAATCATCTCGGAACTGAAAATCATTAGAAAACCCAGACACAGTTGAGATTGAGAAAGAACGATCAATCGAAATGGAGACCCTCAGCATTACTTCAATCGCCAGACTTCCCAACGATGTCATCACAGAAATCCTCGCAAGGCTTCCCCTAAGATCACTCTTGCAGCTAAAGTGCGTTTCAAAATCGTGGCTCTTAATTATCTCAGACCCAAAATTCATCAAAGCCCACCTACGATTCTCCGAGAAAGATTCTCCTCTAGCGCGCCAAAGGGTCATCTTGAACTGCCATGGCAATCTCATGCTTTGCTCCTCCGCTCCCTTTTCCACGAGCCCTTCGCCGCCGCATTCGAATCCGACCTTTCGACGGAGTTCTCCGACAGATTCGTCGCCGTCGTGGGCTCTTGCAATGGACTGATCTGCGTCGCGGTGGGCAGAAAAGATCTGTTTTTGTGGAACCCTTCCGTAAGAAAACGCAAGCAGCTGCCCGATTTCGGCGTAAGGAGGAACTACGACAGCTACTTCGCCTATGGGCTTGGCTACGACGAATCGAGCGACGACTATAAGGTCGTGGGGATTTTCAACAGCGATAAGTACTCATCTGAGGTGATTGTGAAGGTTTATAGCCTGAAGACCGATCGATGGAGAACGATTGAGGATTTCAAGGGCCGGCGGCTGATGGCCGATGCATCGAAATTCACAAACGGAAAGCTTCATTGGATCGCCAGCGGTCGTTCGTCTTTAGATTCGATCGTTTCTTTGATTTGGCCACCGAAGAGTATGAACTAACGCCGATGCCTTGCTCTGCTGAAAGCTGCTTATACTCTAGGATGGGATTGCAAAAGGGAGTCTTTACGTTTTCTGCAGTCATTTGACCGGCGCTGATATATGGATCATGGATGGCTATGGAGCTCAGAATGGACTAAGATGGTCAGCATTCCTTACGTGGAAGATTTGCTGAGGCATTCGTATACGGCGGCGGTGGCAGTGCTCGACAGTGGCGAGGTTTTGCTGCTTTGCGGTTCGAAATTCGTCGTCTTCGACTCAAAGAATGGGTCTTTTCGATATCCTGAAGTGAGAAACTGTAGCAGCTTGCCTGTAGCAGCCGTGACCTTTATCGAAAGCTTGGTTTCGCCTTTTGGGTTGTAAAGTATAGTCAGCTAGCTCTATGAAGAGAGTTCATCTTTTCTTTCTCTGCTGATGTTATATTGGATATCATGTAATTACTATCGAAGCGACTTGCCATGTACTGTTGAATCCTTTTGATATGTCTCTCTGAAGCAAGAATCATAAAACAAGAGGTAGACGAAGAGGATGATAATGTAGTACACACTCAGACAATGAGAATGAGAAGATTCTGGTTAGAAATTTGCAAATTCACCAGCGGCCCAGTGATTATCCAATAGTGTTAGGAATATTTTATTGTGTTCAATTAGATCAGATTATCTTAATCTTGTAGTTTTATTCTGCCCTAGGACTTAATTGTAAATATACCTGACTTGTGGGTATATTAGTTAACTTGGGCCCAATAGCCCATTAGGGCTTTTGTATAAATACCCTAAACGATACATCGTTTAGGGCTGCTGATTCATAATAGAGTTGACGACTTTCTGAAGAACTCGTGCGCTCTCGTTCCAACTCTACAATCCCGTCTATTGGTATTACTCTTTTATTGCTTCCGTAATTCATCGTTACAGGTAATACTAATCCTTTGAATCAGTACAAGGTGGATCAAATCGGCCTAACAAGTGGTATCAGAGCCGAAATCGTGGATCAAATTCATCAGTTTTCTTTCTCGGTTCTGATATTTTCAAAATCGTCAGATTTTCTCGTAGAAATTCCAAATTCTGCTCGGTTTCTGAAGTAACACACATCTGCTTTATCTGCTCTCAAAGTTTTTCTCTTCAAAATTATCAGTTCAATTTTCCAGTGAATGCAGACGACGATCCCCAGTCGACGACGAACAGGAAACGTTTCGAAGAGAAAGACACTTCTCGAGATTCCCTTGATTCAAATTGCTCGAAATTTGCGGCTAATTTCACGCTCATCGACATTTTCTTATTCTCGACATTTTAAGTTCCTCGACATTTTTATTTGAAGCCTCGACATTTGATTTGAAGCCTCGACATCTTATTTGAAGCCTCGACATTTTAAGGAACTCGACATCTTATTTGAAATCTCTCGACATCTTCCTTAGTCTCGTTATCGACATTGTCTTATATCTCGACATTCTCTTAGACATTTATGAAACTCGACACAGGTTAAAGATCTCGACATACCTCTATCTCGAAATCAGTTTCTAAATATGTCGATATCACTTATCTCGAAATCCGTCCTTACTCTATTCGACATTTCCTTCGTAAGTTCTCGAACTAAGTTTCTCAATTACTCGAAATCTTAAGCTCTCAATTACTCTTCCAATACGTTTTTCTTCTTTTGCATCTCGACATTTGAAAGTTATCGAAATCTTTTTTTGAAAGTCACCTCGACATCTTATAAACCAATCATCACGCATCATCACTCACATAATTGCTTTTTCCTTTTATATATCAACTTATATATACACGTAACCCTTGCAAACTCTAAAGTCATCATACACGTGTCTTCACTAGTGCCATTATCATCAAATAGTCATCACACTATATAGACACGCATATACACATTATTCACACGTATTGCATATAATCATTTAGCTCACTTCTCATCAACCTCATTAATCATCACACTTATCATACATAATCATTTTTTTCTATATATATATATAAAAAAAAAAAATTCCACATTGGTGAACTCATTTCTTTTTTTAACATTATTTGCTTTCGTTTAAGCATCTAAGATTTAGTTGATCAACACGATTAAGATCCACATCCAACCTAGTACAAGATGACACATTATAGAAAAGGTTTTAGTATCTTTTTCGAAGCTTTCGACAATACTTCAAAACTTTTCGGTGTACACCAAAAAGTTTTCAACGATTAAAAATTTTCGAAACTTCACCGTATTTCAACATATCCACTTTCAATATGCCGTATCATTGGGAACAGAAAGCGAATGAACAAGCTAAAGAAATTAAGGAATTAAAGCGTGAATTACTTGAGCTAAATCATCTAGAACTCATAGCAACTGAGTGGAATGTTGCCGCTCAACAATATGAGATTATTTTTAAATACCTCAATAAATGGTATACTAGATCTATCCCTTTAGAGACAATTATTGCGAAGCTAGTCGACCAAAATTCTTTTCGGCGCTTGACGAGCAAAACGATTTACATTGTAATAGACCTATCTCGTGGTTGGGAAATTCCGGAGGTTGCCAGTAAAATTTCCAAATAAACGCAACCTTGGAATCGGAAAGAGTGGGCTTTCGAGCGGAGAAGGAAAAACTTTTAGAGGAGATATCAAATCTCAGAAATTCCCCGCACAGAGACCCTTGCGCCGCGTGTGTTGGCCTGCGCCCCATGGCAAATGTCGAAGCTGACTCTGAAGATGAAGCACATACCACTGCAGCTACTCTCCCAACTGACTCATCTTCAGAAACCGAGGTACACGATTCTTACTCTGATCTACATTTAGAGATTTCAATTCTTCAAGATAGACTAACATCTATGTCTAGTGAAAACCAATCATTAAGAAAACTAGAAACCAGGTTAGCGAACAATGAAAAGGTCTTGCGAACCGAACTAGTAGAAAGGGCTAAGTTAAACTCGTTTCTAGAACAAGCTCATGATACATCCCTCAGACATGAGACTAGGATAAGAGATCTAGAAGAAAAACTTTCGAAAAGGAAAATGATTTCAAGAAGAGTGAGCAAGAGCGTAATTCCATATCCCAAAAATATGAATTCTTATCCAAGGAACGAAATCGTCTATATTCCAAAATAAAGAAACTTGATGATCTCCTAACAAAAAGAGGACAAACAGATAGAACGATTTTTCTAAACAAGCCTAGAGACATAGAATTTTATGATCCCCGTGAAGGATTAGGCTTTGTTCCAGGTTCCGTACAAACAGTCAAGAAAACCCTCCCTCTTATGATATCAGCTTCCTAGGCTTAAATATACCCAGTCTACTCCTTTCACTAATTCATCTACAATTGACATCCTAGAAAAGAAAAAGAGAAATAGAGAGGACAGGGTAGAAATCCCATTTGACTACGAAGAACTGAATAAACGTGACAGAACCATGGACACATCCTTATCTGAAGACGACTACTTACCTCTATATCCACCCTCTTCAGAAGACGTAAGTGGCCAAAATTCAAATCCCCTACCACATATATCCCAACATCTCTCAAGGAAATCTGTGATTGCGCTCGACTCTTGAGTCCGAAAGATTGCCTTCCAAGTGGAAAAAGACGTACTTCTGACAATCATCTCCTCACTCGAAAAACAAGTCAAAAACCCATAGGTTTATCCCCACATTGCATTCAGCTAAGTCTAAGATAGAAGCATCACTCCACAAGGAAATTAAAGGGAAAGAAAAAGCCGAAAGACATGATCTGCTATTGAAAACTACGCGTCTCCTTCAAATCATTACTATTCCTACGATGATGCACTTGCCCTAAATTCTCGTTTCATACTAGCAAGTGCCAGCACAATCAAGAACGATGCACGCTTCTTTGCTAAGTCAGGCTCGCAACTCAACTAGACAAGATACAAACAAAAGAAACGATGACTTTCTAGCTGAAATCTCGCGTCTCCAGAACATCAATAAATTACAAGCAAAGGAACACCAAAATCAAATGGAAATCTTCAGTTCGAAAAAGAGAAACTACTAAATGAAATTTCCTCCTAAGAAATCTCAACGATCATC
>JAPQWV010002601.1:0-53843 GCA_027422505.1 Craterostigma plantagineum | reverse complement strand
CTATTCATTCACACTTTTCTGCATCATCCTCCCACTGACCATGTTCGTCCCAGAAGCCGAATTGCCAGCTTGGGTCATATGCTACGTCCCAGTCGTCATGTCCATACTCGGAATCTTACCATCTCCTAAATCTTTCCCTTTCCTCGTCCCTTACCTGCTCTTCGAAAACACGATGTCCGTCACTAAATTCAATGCGATGATCTCTGGGCTGTTTCAGCTTGGGAGCGCTTACGAATGGGTGGTCACGAAGAAAACAGGGAGAGCGTCAGAATCGGACCTGCTGAGCTTGGCGGAGAGGGAATCGAAGAACCTAAGCGAGGAGAAGATTCAGAGGAGGCTTTCTGAATCGGGTCTGGAGATGCTCGAGAAATTAAACGAGCAAAAGGAAGCAGCAGCAATAATTTCGCCATTGATGCAGGCGAAGAAGGTAAAGAAGAAGAACAGGATTTACAGGAAAGAGCTTGGGCTGGCTTTTCTTCTGCTCACTGCTGCTGCGAGGAGCTTGTTGTCTGCGCAAGGGATACACTTTTATTACCTCATGTTTCAGGGCTTGACGTTCTTGGTTGTGGGCTTGGATTTAATTGGAGAGCAAGTGATGAGCTAATATAATAATAAGGGAAACTAACTGCAAATGGACTCTATCATATATACTTCATTCCACATCACTCTTTCTGTTTTTTTTTTTTTTTTTTTTTTTTGGTACTTCATATCTGTACGTCATATATGCAGGTTCGTGAATGACGATGATCATAAAGGGCAGGGAGAGTAAAAACTGTAGAGTTGATTCTTTAATTTGTATGAATATATAATTATTATTACAAGGAGCACTCCGCCGTTTGGATCGAAATCTTTTGAGCTATGTTATACTGTGATTCTTTCTTATACGGTGAGCCGTAGCGTACAGAGAAAGGAGCCTCCTTTTTTGCATATTCCATTGTTTGATCCAAATATACGATCAAGATCCCTACGGACGTTTTATGTTAAGAATCATTCGATCGAAAATGAAGGCCGGCAGTTTCAGACCTTGTCAAATGTTACAACAACTAATAATTGGGCTCTGCTCTGTAAGCTTCGCCATTATAAATCACAGCAACTGTACTTGTCTTGAGCTTCGGCGTGAATTTCGTCGTGAAAAGAATCAAAGACGGGATCATACCCAGACACGAATTCCAACGGAGAATGAAGAAGCTCAACCAAGTGAAGCACCCCATGTTTTTGCCTGTAATCGCATTTTACGATTCGAAACATGGAAGCTTTTGGTGTACGAGTATCAGAAGAACGGAAACCTCTTCAAACTGATTCGCGCAAGCGGTATAATAAGCATATGATCGTTTTATAGTGTACGAATTTCGTATCCCAAATCATTGTCTGAAAAATGTCAAGTTCTTCCACCAGGCGAGGAAAACGGACACTGTTTAGAGTGGAGCACGAGGCTATCAGTTGCAGCGAAAACAGCCAAGCGCTAGCTTTCATGCACGAGGAACTCTTGCACGAAAACATCCCACATGGAAATCTCAAGTCTTCCAACATTTTGTTCGACGATAACATGGAGCCATGCATCAGCGAGTACGGTGTGGTGATTGGTCAAAATTACCAGGATCAGCCAGCAATTATTAATAATGCTCAGAAACAGAGATTATTATCCATCAACGATTAGTGGCCTTCAGGGCAGATGTATACGCTTATTATGCTTGCTTCTTCTCGAGCTATTAACGGAGAGAATGGTGTTGGACGAGGGCTTGGACATAGCTAGCTGGGTTTTGGCAGTTGTAAGAGAAGAATGGACCGTGGAAGTGTTCGATAGGAGCTTGATTTGTCAAGGGGCTAGCGAGGAG
The DNA here is from genome assembly GCA_027422505.1 of Craterostigma plantagineum. Classification (NCBI taxonomy): domain Eukaryota; kingdom Viridiplantae; phylum Streptophyta; class Magnoliopsida; order Lamiales; family Linderniaceae; genus Craterostigma; species Craterostigma plantagineum. The sequence goes on along the minus strand of JAPQWV010002601.1, from coordinate 52,008 downwards.
CGAATGGTGAATTTGCTGCAGATCGCTATTAAATGCGTCGATAAATCTCCCGATGATAGGCCGAGCATGAAAGACGTGGCTCTGGCGGTTGACGCGATTAAGGATGACGACGAACGATCCATGGCTATTTCAGATTATTCTAACACCAAGTCTTCTACAGATCTATATACTCGCTAGTAGTAATTTGTGTTTCAATCTAGTGAGTTTGTATGGTTCTTAAATCGTAAGACCATACGTCACCAATATTCCAAGGTATTTTCAATACTAAAATGTAAAATCTTTAAGGTGAGGCCAAACTAACATCAACAACTGCGCGCGCACCTTGGCCTAATGAAACCTAGAAGAAGAAGAAGAAGGAGGGGAGGAGGAGACGAAGGAGAAGGAGGAGAAGGAGGAGAAGAGGAGAAAGAGGAGGAGAAGAAGAAAGAGAATAGAAGAAGAAGAAGAACAAGAAGAAAGAGAATAGAGGAAGAAGAAGAAAGAGAATAGAGGAAGAAGAAGACGAAGCCAAAGAAGAAAGAGAATAGAAGAAGAAGAGGAGGAGAAGAAGAAGAGGAGGAGGAGGGGGAGTAGATGAAGAAGGAGGAGAAGAGGAGGAAGAGGAGGGGGAGTAGATGGAATGAGGAGGAGGAGGAGGAGAAGGGGCGAGGAGGGGGAGGGGGAGGAGGAGGGGGAGGAGAAGAAGAAGAACGGGAGGATGAGGAGAAGACGAGAAGAAGAAGGGGAAGAGGAGGAGGAGTAGACACAATGCCGTATTACTTGGTCAGCACATCTTCTAAAATGATACGCATATTTCGAAAGTAAAAAAACATTTCTTATACCCATTTGGTAAGACCCTCGCTACACTACAATGTAGTTAGCAAAACCTGCAAACCAAAGAGTATCATCGCTTACCACTTGGAGTATAAGTGCCGTCTCGGCATGTGTCATGTCTCGCCTTTCCGTCCTTGTTATATATTTCGGACTACTCTAGTCGAGAGAGGTGATCCGCTGTTCTCTGAGTCTTTCTTATCTGGCATCTCGATGTCGAACTCTTGAAGGAACATGATCCGTTGATCAGCCGCTGCTTGGCATCCGACTAGCAAATACTTAAGGTGGAGTTGTCGATAAAAGCAATAACCTTTGATAGTTACATATTTTTAATTTGTTTCCCATTGAGGCCAATGATTGAATACATTGAAGCAAGCAGCTAGATGAAGCCTTCAAGTCTCCCGTTCAACAGATACCTTTATAGGAAGAAAACAAATGTCGTAGAGACACACAACTCTTTCATGTATCGAGCATTTGAAGCTTAACGTCAATTTATTCCAACGTTGAAATTATAAACCAAGAACCTAAATTTCAAGAAGCATAAGCTCAGAGAACTCTATTCTGCTACGACCATCACACGCAGTTCTTGAGAGAATCGCCAGCTCCCTGAAAGAAGCAACACGAAAGGGCAAAGTCGGCAATAAAAATCCCGACGAGGGAAACAACGACGGCAGAAGTGGTCGATTCGCCCACACCCTTCGCACCTCCTAAGGTGGTGACACCCCAAGCACAGCTCACAACAGATATAATCGCACCAAAGACCTGAGACTTAATCATCGCGCTTATTATGTCCCAAGATCTAAGTGCCCTTTGGGCAGAGTCCAAGATTATGTTATGCTTATACCATAAACGCCATCAGCCAAGAGAGCGCTCGAAGCCAGACCCATGACAAAGCACATGAGAGTCAGAAAAGGAAGAGCAATGCAAGACGCTAAAACCCGAGGGTTACAAGGTAGTCGACTGGATCTGACCCGAGCACCCTTAACGTGTCTGTTTGCTCAGAGACTTGCATTGTTCCTAATTCTGCTGCAAATGCACTGCCCATACGACCAGCAACTACTAGAAGTGACAACTGGGCTGAGCTCCCTTGAGAAGGCGAGTGCCAACACCGCCCACCGATCGATTTAGCCCTAATCTGGTGAATTCACGTACAAATTGGATGGTGAAAGCCATGCCAACGAAAGCTGCTGTGAGGAGGCAGACTCCTAGCGATTTGGGCCCGACCCTTTCGAGCTGTTGGATTGTGTTTTTCCAGTGTATTTTGCCTCTTAGGGTTCTGATGATGACCTGACCCGTAAGGATGAGGACGGTTAGCCCGCGCCATAAGTACTTGGAAGGTGACCATCTGCTTAAGAATGACGAGGGTTTTCGTGGTTCTTCGCTGCTAGTAGTTTCCTCTGTTGAGATGTTAGTGTGGCCATCGTCTAGATTTAGGACGAATGGTGTAAGAGGAAGCTTGCTGTTCTTGAGTCCTTTGCTGGGAAATTTAGCTTCTCTGATGATTCCATCGAATAGCACTCTTCTTGGGTCAGATAAATAGGAGTTTGGTCTGCGACGAAAGTACAAAACAGGAGTATGGACGTTGGGTATACTATATCGCCGCAATTCAGAAACGGACAACTAAATGAACAAAGACAGACCTGCTATAAGATATGTGAAAGACCGGGCGAATATGGGCAGATGCTGCTAGCATGTTCATACTGTAGCAAATAACAAAAGTTTCTGCAACACTACTTGCTCACTCTAGTTGCAGGCAGTAAGAACTCAGCCATTGCCCAAGGGAGAATCAGACCATTGTGTGCTGAAAAGCAAAAAAGATTGGTAAAGATTGAAGTAGCATCAATGGCGTTGAAGCGTGTAGGATTAAATATATAACTCAACGTTTTTTTAATTAAGTATAAAAAGCAATTCCACTGAACTTCCCATAACCAGAATTTAATAAGTGTAACCGTGCACAGAGGAAAACTAATTCTTTTCTTGAGTCGTCATAAAATGTTTTGGATTAAATAACATAGGGTGCACGGATAATGGATTGAACATAGCAACACAAGGCGTACGGTAGATTCTCTAGTAAACGTAAACAAAGATGAAAGCGTTCAATTCATTTCACGTTAAAACATGATCAAATAAAACACCGAAATCTGGTCATCAAACCCAACTACGCATTTCCTGTATAAATAATATTGAACTAAGATGGATGTGGCCTATTCTGATCTTGGACCGTGTTAATAATCACTATGGAATAAAGCTGATAGATAGTCTGCATGACGCTGGTAAGAAAGACTAAAACCAGAGAGAGGTTGCCTCGGTCATTGACATATAATAGCTTTAAACTAGTCTGTAATTTGAACCCAAAGTGTACAAGGAAACAAAAAAAGGAACTTCATCTCTTTTCGGGTAAAAAAAAATGGGTAGCTATAGAGACATTATAATCCATCATGTCTGTATCAGGTTTAAGAAGTAAAACAAAAGGCTGCTCACGAGTAAAATAATCATCACTCCCAGTGCAATACAAATTAACCATCCATTACAAAAAAAAAAAAAAGAGAGAGCAAAATTTTCATAAAGAGAAAAGAGTATTGGGAAGTTGTGTCCTTTAGCATAAGACAGAATTCCCAATGAAAGCTGCAAATCAAGAAAGTAAATATCACCGTCCAAAGGACTATACTGAGCAAAACATTTGTCTCTATAGACTCGATCTAACAGCATGTATATTTCAAAGAAATCTAATCGAAATATCTATGAGATATTAAGTCAAAGGATCAATAACATAACTCTAATTCTACTTCCTTGGAATCTGATGATTAAGAACGCACTACCATATCATCAATAGGGAATTACAATACCAGAATAATCTACCATTCAAAACACCCCAAGATCAAGAGCGATGGTTTGATCCTTTGAACCAAGAAAACACTTCAAAAACCCACCTCACAAGACCATCAAGCTCAACTTCTAAAAATTTAAAGAAGAGGCAAATTGAAATATATTACAAAAAGAGCTCAATCACAAGCAGAATAATCGCAAAATTCAGTCCAAGCAGATGGATTTGTAAACTACCCAATTACATAATTATGCGAAACAGAGAACGAACGTGGAAAAGTCTCTACCTCCAACTCAACCAAATGTATCTACCAATCACGATGAAGCCAGAAAAGCCACCGCCTGTATCAAACGAAAAATACTCAATTCCGTCAATCTTTACGCATTAAAAAAACCCATTAAGAAGATAAAAGGGGCAAGAATCATATTAGCTGTGTAGAAGAAATTAGAGAAGCAAAACCTTTTCTTGATTAGATTGCGTGGAACGTTGTTCTGTCTGTGTTCTAAATTCTTTCGTCTCCAGTTGGGTTGGGTCTCTTTTCTCGTTTCTATTTTACTGCTTATCTCTCGTATCTCCAGTTATGATAACAATTTATATTCCTTGTGTTTTAAAATATTCTTTTCGTTTTTCCTTTTCTTTAGCATTTGATAGTATATTTTTAAAAGTAAAATTAAGTTAATAAATTATAAGAGAAGGGAAGACGTGTGGGCCTAATATGCGTACGTAACATAACCTATATCCAGGGCTGGGGAAATTACAGAAATATCGATATCCCCCTTATCGTATCGAAACGAGCCGAAAATATCGAAAATTTTGGTATACCAAGTTTTTTTGTCAGGTATGATACCGTACCGAATTTTCGGTACTGTAAAGGTATGGAAATTGAAAAAGTATACTGATTATACCGAAATACCGAAAATAATTTTTTAATATTTTTATATATAGTATATATATACACATGCCTACATACATTATTCAATTTAAAAAAAATATAAAATGGATAAAAATTTTATAAGGATCTTCATAAATTATTTAGCCCATGAATTATTAACTATACCCAACTTTCTAATATTACTGAGGCCCATCATATTTTACTTACATTAAAAAAACAAAAGAAAATACAAATACATGTTTGTTTCTCTTTACTAGTTTTTTTAAATAGCCGTTTCGTTTTAATTAATCTCTATATAAAGTTGTATTTCGTGGTCATGTTTGTATTTCGTTTTACTAGAATAGGTTATCGATGCTAGAGATAAATTGATAATTAAAACGGAAAAATCTTAATTATCAATCTAGAAATCTTATGTTGACGATGGATTTTTTCCGTTTTAATTATCAATCTATCTCTAGCATCGATAACCTATTCTAACATGCGAATCCTACATCTCTGTCAAGATTTCTACACGTCGTTTTAGTCAGTCTACTTAGAAGAGATTACATACCACGAAATACAACTTTATATAGAGATTAATTAAAACGAAACGGCTATTTAAAAAAACTAGTAAAGAGAAACAAACATGTATTTGTATTTTCTTTTGTTTTTTTAATGTAAGTAAAATATGATGGGCCTCAGTAATATTAGAAAGTTGGGTATAGTTAATAATTCATGGGCTAAATAATTTATGAAGATCCTTATAAAATTTTTATCCATTTTATATTTTTTTTAAATTGAATAATGTATGTAGGCATGTGTATATATATGCTATATATATAAAATATTAAAAAATTTATTTTCGGTATTTCGTATATCAGTATACTTTTTTCAATTTCCATACCTTTACAGTACCGAACGGTACGGTATCATACCTGACAAAAAACTTTGGTATACCAAATTTTCGATATTTTCGGCTCGTTTCGATACGATAAGGGGGATATCGATATTTCTGTAATTTCCCCAGCCCTGGATATAGGTTATGTTACGTACGCATATTAGGCCCACACGTCTTCCCTTCTCTTATAATTTATTAACTTAATTTTACTTTTAAAAATATACTATCAAATGCTAAAGGAAAAGGAAAAACGAAAAGAATATTTTAAAACACAAGGAATATAAATTGTTATCATAACTGGAGAGATACGAGAGATAAGCAGTAAAATAGAAACGAGGAAAAGAGACCCAACCCAACTGGAGACGAAAGAATTTAGAACACAGACAGAACAACGTTCCACGCAATCTAATCAAGAAAAGGTTTTGCTTCTCTAATTTCTTCTACACAGCTAATATTGATTCTTGCCCCTTTTATCTTCTTAATGGGTTTTTTTAATGCGTAAAGATTGACGGAATTGAGTATTTTTCGTTTGATACAGGCGGTGGCTTTTCTGGCTTCATCGTGATTGGTAGATACATTTGGTTGAGTTGGAGGTAGAGACTTTTCCACGTTCGTTCTCTGTTTCGCATAATTATGTATTTGGGTAGTTTTACAAATCCATCTGCTTGGACTGAATTTTGCGATTATTCTGCTTGTGATTGAGCTCTTTTTGTAATATATTTCAATTTGCCTCTTCTTTAAATTTTTAGAAGTTGAGCTTGATGGTCTTGTGAGGTGGGTTTTTGAAGTGTGTTTCTTGGTTCAAAGGATCAAACCATCGCTCTTGATCTTGGGGTGTTTTGAATGGTAGATTATTCTGGTATTGTAATTCCCTATTGATGATATGGTAGTGCGTTCTTAATCATCAGATTCCAAGGAAGTAGAATTAGAGTTATGTTATTGATCCTTTGACTTATGATCTCATAGATATTTCGATTAGATTTCTTTGAAATATACATGCTGTTAGATCGAGTCTATTTGCTCAGTATAGTCCTTTGGACGGTGATATTTACTTTCTTGATTTGCAGCTTTCATTGGGAATTCTGTCTTATGCTAAATGACACAACTTCCCAATACTCTTTACTCTTTATGAAAATTTTGCTCTCTCTCTTTTTTTTTTTTGTAATAGATGGTTAATTTGTATTGCACTGGGAGTGATGATTATTTTACTCGTGAGCAGCCTTTTGTTTTACTTCTTAAACCTGATACAGACATGATGGATTATAATGTCTCTATAGCTACCCATTTTTTTTTACCCGAAAAGAGATGAAGTTCCTTTTTTTTGTTTCCTTGTACACTTTGGGTTCGAATTACAGACTAGTTTAAAACTATTATATGTCAATGACCGAGGCAACCTCTCTCTGGTTTTAGTCTTTCTTACCAGTGTCATGCAGACTATCTATCAGCTTTATTCCATAGTGATTAACACGGTCCAAGATCAGAATAGGCCACATCCATCTTAGTTCAATATTATTTATACAGGAAATGCGTAGTTGGGTTTGATGACCAGATTTCAGTGTTTATTTGATCATGTTTAACGTGAAATGAATTGAACGCTTTCATCTTTGTTTACGTTTACTAGAGAATCTACCGTACGCCTTGTGTTGCTATGTTCAATCCATTATCCGTGCACCCTATGTTATTTAATCCAAAACATTTTATGACGACTCAAGAAAGAATTAGTTTTCCTCTGTGCACGGTTACACTTATTAAATTCTGGTTATGGGAAGTTCAGTGGAATTGCTTTTTATACTTAATTAAAAAAACGTTGAGTTATATATTTAATCCTACACACTTCAATGCCATTCATGCTACTTCAATCTTTACCAATCTTTTTGCTTTTCAGCACACAATGGTCTGATTCTCCCTTGGGCAATGGCTGAGTCTTACTGCCTGCAACTAGAGTGAGCAAGTAATGTTTGGTGTGCAAAACCGTTTGCATTCCCTTAAGATATTCAGGTGGAAGAGGCGTCATAAATCATCCCTAACAACCAGTTTGCTCGATGTTCCACAACATGGAATCGAATTGTCTGATTACAAAGCACCAAGCCTGGTGAGTGAAAGCCCATCTGATTTTCTCGATGATGGGACCCTAAATTCTTATCCAATCGACGATCTTGACCTGTTCTTCGAAAGGATCTACCATTATTATTGTGAGAAAGGGCTTTGGTGCATCATCATCAAGTGGATGTTTGAACTTCTGAGCTTGGCTTTTACTATATGTTTTTCGGGTTTCTTTCTGCTCTTCGTGGATTGGAATGGGCTCCGCAATGCCAAGTGTGGGATGGATGCTGTTGAATCTGGTATTAAGCCATGTGATTTGTCAAAGGAAGCTCTACATGAACATCCCTTGACCCCTCTTACCCTATCAAAAGCTATAATAGTTGGATATTTGGGAATATTTACCATTTACTGGATTTTCTGTTTCTTGAGATTCTTTGCACAGTTGAAGGAGACTCTTAAGATCCGTCTCTTTTATTACAATAGGTATGTCTTCAACTCTTCCACACCCTACTCATCTTTTCCTTCAATCCTGAAGTTGAAAGATTCCGCTTTTTTCCTTTCCTCAGAGGCTGTATATGTGTATACTTTATCATCAAAAGTATATAGTATCTTCTTTCCCTTCTCATGTTTTTTTTCAGCCTCCATGTGACAGATAACGAACTCAACACTATGCCTTGGGAAGTGATTCTTGGGAAACTCGTTCGAGTACAGAGGACCCATCAATTATGTGATGTGAAGGACCTATCGATTCATGATGTGGTCATGAGATTAATGCGCAAGGAAAATTACTTGATAGGGATGCTCAACAAAGGTGTTCTTGCACTGCCCATATCTGGGTGGGTCCCAGGTTCAGGCACAAGTGCTGGTATTGGTCCGAATGGTGATAGGCACCGTCTTGTCTTGCCCAAAACCATTGAATGGACTTTGAATTGGTGCATATTGCAGAGCATGTTTGACCGGTGAGTATATCATTTCGTGAATAATTTATTATGCGGTGATGGATGTGTAATAATAGTTGCTACTTTTGTTTCTGCAGAAACTTCCGTTTGAAAAGGGATTTTACCTCAGATCCCTCAACACTCAAAAAGAGGCTTGTGATAGTTGGTTTTGCTCTGCTGCTTCTCTCCCATTCCTTATCATTTTTATGGTGGTTTATCTCTTCTTAAGGCATGCGGAACAATTCTACAACCATCCAAGTACTGCCTCATCTCGGAGATGGTCTAATCTATCTAAGTGGATGTTCCGTGAATATAACGAGGTATCTATCATACAACACGTATCAAAAGATTTTCAAATGCGAAAGATCTACTTTCTTTTTTTCTTTGTCAATTTGTAAGTCAGGGTAAGTAGATAAGTGGGATTGAAGGTCTTTTTAAGTGATAGCCTTTCATCCATTTCTAAACTAATTGATGATGGGTGAAGTAGTGTATATGATTTATATGTGTTTAGCCGAGTTTAAATGCTTTCTTTATCAGCTTCAGCCTACTCCGTCACGGGTAATAAGATTTAAAGCTACACATTATCAGTTATCACTTACCAAACATCTTACTGGTGTGAGAGTGGGTTGACTCCATATGATCTAACATGCCTTGCCAATTCAACCATTTAATTTACCATGTTAAATTTGAGTTCCCGTCACATAACAACAGTTATTGATGGGTATGGGTGGTGGAACATCTACTTAGTTTGTTTGATATGTGCTTTTCCAATATTAATATTTTCATAACATTTTTTCTTTTATTTCTTTAATCTTGGTTGAACAGATCGTTGAACCATGGTGAATTAGCTCCAGCATATATCCTGCCTGATTATTTCGCCTATATAACATACTTTTCTGTGCCATGATCTTACTTATGTTATTTCACAGGTTGATCATTTATTTAAGCACCGTATAAACAGCAGTGTCGTTCATGCCTCTGACTACCTAAAGCAGTTCCCTTCACCCATTCTAACCATCGTAGCAAAGTTCATCTCCTTTGTTTCTGGTGGATTTGCTGCTGTTCTTATAATCATTGCATTCCTTGAAGAATCGCTGCTTGAAGGACACGTAATAGATGATTTATACTCGAACACAACCAACCTTATATTATATATTTTTTCTTTTTTTTTTCAATTTCTTGATATATTTGTTTATTTTTTGACTAAAAATTGCAGATATTTGGTCGAAATTTATTCTGGTATGCAGCGGTTTTCGGGACTATCACAGCTATTAGCCGAGCTGCGATAGCAGAAGAACTCCTCGTGCTTGACCCACAGGGTACAATGTCCCAAGTTGTACAGCACACTCATTACATGCCCAAAGGTGGCGTGGTAAGGAGAACACCGAAGCTGTACGAGTGGAATTTGAGACTCTTTTTCAGGTATTTTCTTCGTTACATTGTCTATGTATTGTTATTTTTTTACGTCGAAATTTTCATCAAACAACACTTGGGAGGCAACATTTGCTTAAAGCAGTACACTTCCTCTAGGCTCTTATTTATTTTCCTTAATTCTCCGTTGAATTATATTGAATTTTCTGGTGCAGTACACTGGAATGATGCTGTTGGAGGAAATAGCCTCAATCTTTGTCACGCCTTATCTTCTTATTTTCATCGTCCCAAAGGTTTGTTTGTTCCATAGATCAATTGGCGTCCCTTTACTTCGTTAAAGAAAAAAAAAAAGAAGGTAGTATTGATTGTGTTCTCTTCATGCGATTGTAGCGGGTCGATGATATCTTGCATTTCATTGTGGACTTCACTGAAAATGTTCCCGGAGTGGGTGATGTTTGTAGGTATGTGTTGGCGAATATGATATCGTGGATTTTGTCACAATCTGGCTATAATTGAACAATTGTTCTTATCTTCATTATTTATTGTCATCGCAGTTTCAGTCTATTTAATTTCGAAATGCATGGGAACAAAAAGTACGGTTCGCCCTTTGATGTACCTCGCGTTGAGAGGAGTTCACAAGGAAAAATGGAGAAGTCGTTCTTGAGGTACATCCTTAAGACCAATATTTTCTTATTTTCGTTCATATTTCAATTGAAAAATGTCATCGTATGCCTGTCGAAACATCATACTATAATAATGTCTGAAAGTCTCCCTCCCTTCTCATCAGTTTCCAGATATCATATCCTTTGTGGGAACCCAACGAAGACGGCAAACAATTCCTCAGCACACTAAAACTATTCCGCGATGAAAAGATTCGAGGCCAAGCACAGAATCATCACAACCCTGCTAACAACAACAACTTTGCGGTCGATCTCAACGCCCAACTCAGAAACTACAGCAATCAGTTCGATTCCATGTGGCTGATCGATGGGGAACACAAGAACTTGCCTTACATCTTAGATTGGTATTACACATCCCAAAACCACGAAAGAGACGTCCCAAACACCAACGCTCAATCGACAGATCATTACAACAACGGCGATGATGATGATGATGGTGCCTGTGTGGAGGAGGAGAAGCGTAATTACACTTGGTGGGACCCGCCAAGGGTAGTAGCCAATGACAAGCGCTGGGATGACGGCGTATTTGAAGATGGTCGGGGCACGAGCCATATGGAAGCTTCCACATCAGCCCCTCTGTTCAGGGATAGCATACTAAGGCACCACAACGAGTCGATGGTCGGTGGTGATGAGAGGAACGATTGGTGGGCCGGGCCGGGCCGGCGATGAACACGCCGAATAGTTTTATGGAGCCGCCCATTTCTACCCAACGGGTCGGCAGGTAGGGATTTTAGTGGGAGCTTTGCAGTTGGGATCGACGAGGAAAAAGAAGAAGGATATGGAGATTTGGGGTCGAGAACGATGTTCATGAGCAGCAGCAGCAGAGGTGGTTTTAATCTTCCATTTGATATATATTCTGGATATGATGATGATGATGATGGTGATCCTGGGAATCTTGTATGATTTTTCATCATTTAGCAATTGGAATAAAGTTGAATTATTATTATTATTATTTCTCCTCCCTTGTTTCATGACAGCTTGGGTTTTCTCTCATTGGGGAAACAGAGAAAACTGTGCGCCTCATGTGTCTATATTCTTTGATGTATATAATGTTTAAATAATTGGATAGTATTATTGTGAATGGGTTTGATTTGGGATGACTCTTAATCAAGTTGACAGTCAAATAAGTGGCACTGATCTTGGATTATCTTTAATTGACGTCGTTTACCTTCTGTTTCTCATTATTATTGCATTCATATGCTTTTCAACTGATATCCCGCGTTTGTTTGTATATTAAACTTGTTGGGAAATCCGGCCGTACCGAAATTTCGCCCAAGTTCCGTCGCGGAATTATTGACAGGAGAAAATAACAACACAACGATTTAACGTGGAAAACCCTTAACGAAGAGGGAAACACCACCCGGGCAACACAAGCCGCAGCAAATCCACTATGTGAATATTACAATCGCACAATTCTTCTGCGCTAGCTTAACCCAAAACCCGACAACAACCCGAAAGTAATTTTACCCGCTAACCCAAACTCTCACCCGAAGGCAATATTACTAGAGTTAAATTGTTAACACAATTAACTTTCTATTTGTTGATGTACTTATAATTCACGGTATAACCCTCCTTATATAGGAGTAGGGGTGTTCAAATGTCAGTTAACCGACCAAACCGAACCGAACCGAAACCGAAGTTTCGGTTTCGTACCGAATACCGAACCGAAAATTTTCGGTTCGGTATTCGGTTTTCATTTTGATAACCGAATAAAATTCGGTTCGGTTTCGGTTTATTACATCGGTAAACCGAACTCTATATATTTTTTTATTTTTTATATATGTATATATTATTATATAAAATATATAATGATATATATGTCTTATATTGATAATATATCCCTTCGATAGTTTATATAAATATATACATATATATATATGATAATATATATTTCTAATATAAAATATTTAATAAAGTATCAGAATAAGGAGGTAAATTAAAATTTATACAAATATATATGATAATGTATATTTATAAGATAGATAATATTATTTTTTATTTTTTTTTTTAAAATTCGGTTTTACGGTCGGTTAACCGAACCGAAAAAAATTCGGTAAAACCGAACCGAACCGAAATGTTTCGGTTCGGTTTTCGGTTTATAAATTAACCGAAAGTTCGGTTCGGTTATAACCGAATGAACACCCCTATAATAGGAGAGAGAACCATCGTGCCTATCCAGTGTGGGATAAATAACAAAGGCACATGATGGGCCCAAGCCCAACAAAACTACTAAATAGGATTTAAATGCGGATCTCGATTGCGACTTATGTCGTAAGAAAGAATTTGAATATAAAATACATTCATTATTACACCCGGCCATATCTGCATTGGCAAATGAATAGCATCATTGCTCTATGTGCAGCAAACAGTAAACACTAATTCGACGGTGTTTGCTAATTAGTTCTATCCCAATTTAAGATGATTACTTTAATATAAACTAGTACATAAGCACATGTGCAATATTTTAATATAAATATATTATTTTATATTTTAATTTATTATAAAATTAAACTATAAATTTAACTTTGTTACTTTTATTATGTATAAGAAAATTGATTTGAGGATAATTGTGATATTTATCAATATCATGAGTAAATTTGTAATTATTATTGATACCCCAAATTAATCAGATGCTCTATTCCTCTTCACTTAATAAAATAGAAAGATGATCTTTTTTTATTATTTATGTATCTCGATTTTGACATGCCTGTCGATCAGCTACTTTTAGGATCCCTTGTTTTTTTTTTGTTTTCTAAAAACAAATAATTTGTCTGCCTACCATGGTTTTTTAAAAAACGTTATAAAAAATATTGGAGAGTGAATGATTATTATTGGTAGGCTGATACGTTCAGGTAGGCTGATACGTTATTATCTGTCAAAATCGGGGACATAAGTTGCATGTGGTGATGTTATAATATTATATATATATATATAATCATATAAAGTATTTTGCGAGTGATGCACATGCACACTCTGTAGATCGCACGTAAAATAATAATGATTTCATTGCGACATTGATACGAATAGGCAACTAGTTTATTTTAAGTTACAGAGTTATACAAGTTAATTATTTCAAATTTAAATAAACATCCCTTGCGACATTGTCAGATATGTCGTAGCATGTATAGAAATATCAATATAAAAAGTATATAATTAACATTTTTAGGAAAATGAGTCAATATTTGTGGACAGTACCTACCACATGGAGAAAGTAAAGCATATTATACAAATATATATATATATATATTATATTATATATGATTTATGTGGTGCCTTAGAAGAGGAGTTGGTATTTCCATTCAGGAGTTCAAACTCCATTACTATTGACAATAAGGGTGAGTAAATATCGGGAAATCGGGAAATCGGATTGTGATCGGATATCCGGTTTTCAAAACCCAAAAAATAAATCCGGTTTTAATAACCGGATCAGGTATCCGATCTGCTTTTAAAATAAATCAGATCGGATAGGAGTAGTATAAAATCTGGATATTCGGTATCGGGTTTTATATTTAGAAAATAATAAATACAAGTACAAAGTAGAATTTTAGTTAATTTTATTATTGCAAAAACTTTGTTAGAGAAATGAACAGAAAAACATAAAAACATCGAAATGCAAGTTAAAAAAATTTATGTGAATTTGTGGTACTACGTTTATTATTTATTATGTAATTTTGAACTATACATCACATATAGGGTGAATTATTATGTGTAGAAATTTCATATGAAAAATTTAATTTCTTTTATTGTGATAAGAAATAAAAAAATATTGGAACAAAATAATAAGAAAAATAAATTTAAAATCGGATGCGGATATCCGATTTAAATTTTCCAAATAAGCGAATATCCAATTAAAATCGATCCGGATACCGATATCATTTTTCGATCTAAAAAAATCCGGATATCCGATTTTGCTCATCCCTAGTCTGACATTGCGCGGGTATGAAAAATCACATATATAAAAAAGCCGTCCTCAAATATTAATGAGGTTCAGATTTAATTCATACCTAAATTAATGGGTGTGGGACTACATTAACGCTGTATTAATATATGACACAAAACATTTTGTCTGTCACGGATTTAATTAATATAATCATAACACGTTATTCACGACCAATTATTTATTGGCTAGTGGAGATGACACACTTGACATTTAGCGATCGATCCCCATCAGCCAAGACAATGCCAACTTGCCAAGGCCAGCGGTCAGGAAAAAAAACTCAAAACAAAATAATTATTTAAGGTACATCTACACATAAATATCCAGTCGAATAAAATTTTTACAATAGGTACCCATGTCAGAAAATTTTACAAATAGGTACCCGATTTAATTTTTACCAATTCCTTTAGTCATGTCGTACCTTCCTGTGTGTATGTTGTGTACCATAACACGTTGATATAGGGTACCTAAGTGTAGCATACGTCGTACCTATGGCATATCTGTGTGTTACATAGGGTACTCAAATGTTCTGTTATATAGGGTACTCAAATGTGTTGATATAGGGACCCAAATGTGTTGTATGGTGTACGTGCGGGGATCGGTGTGAAAAAAAAATATTCTGTTAGGTACCTACATATAAAAAATCATGATAGGGTACTAAATTACAAGTTTTTATTGAACTAGGTACTTATGTGTAAAGACTTCATATTAATTTTAAGTACGTCACAATAATTGAAAACCACCCTAAGTACGTCACAATAATTGAAACCACCCTAACAATATATAAAAAAAAAACGATCAATAAGTTTTGGGTATGCGTGGTACTATGAATCCCCTGATATTTCCTCCACATGCGTAATTTCAAGTTTCTTGGCTTTATTATCTGCGTCGTCTCCCTGTGATAGATCTATCTAATATCACAGGTAATAAGGCTCAATAGTTATATATACATGTCTGCATTAGATTCCCTCGCCTACTTCAAACAATTATTTCGTTCCTCTCATCGTTGATCCTTATACTTAGTTTTCTCCTTTTTTTTTTGCTTCTTTTTTTTTTGTTGTTGTCAGAAGAACACGATGAGCCGAGGTGTAGAAGAAGGTGAAAACTCAGAGATTGGAGTTCCGCTTGTTGCTGGAAACAACAAAGGCGGTAGTACCAAAGATGGAGGAACATGGATGGTTTATCTCAGTACATTAACAGCAGTTTGCGGTTCTTACGCTTTTGGATGTTGTGTAAGAACAACCCAAAACCTATGCATATATAGAATTAGGACGCTGTGATCTGTTGATTATTATGATTTTGATTCTATTTTCTGCAATTTCCAGGTTGGTTACTCATCGCCGACGCAAGCTGCCATAAGGGAAGATGTGAACTTATCTCTTGCAGAGGTTGGTGGAGAATAACGAAATAATACTCAAATCAAATCGTTCAGTTAAAAAGATGGAGGCTAACCCCTCTTTTATTCATAATTTTGTCTGTGTTCAGTTCGCATCATTTTTCTCACTACAATGAGAATCGACGAATCAGTTTTGTTGAATAGTCTTGCTCCTATAATAAATTACATTCTCGTCGTTTGGTTTGTTTCTTGGGAAGAGCTCATCATCGATAAGATTATTTTATATGTGTTGTGATGTTCACAGTACTCATTGTTTGGCTCCATCTTAACTTTTGGAGCAATGGTGGGCGCTATTACAAGCGGTAAAATTGCAGATTACATCGGTCGCAAAGGGGTAATGTTATTACTTTCCCAGTTTTACTGCAAGAAGCTTGTATGACAACTAGAGTTTTATTCTTTCTAAATTACTTAATCTCATTCGAGTATTCTTGAAATGACAAAGCCAGGCAATGATAGTATCAAGTCTATGTTGCACACTTGGTTGGCTATGCGTTTACTTTTCCAAGGTACAATAAAAACTTACAAGATCAGTGAAATTCGATACATCGTGTTCATTCGTCTACGATTTTAATTCTATCAGGAAGTTGTGCTTTTGGACATCGGTAGGGTGGCTACTGGTTATGGGATGGGAATGTTTTCCTATGTGGTAATTAATTCATATACATATATATATGTGTGTGTGTGTGTTAATATTTCACCTGTTAATCTTGATAGGTGAAGATGATGAAGAGTTAAATTATGTTGTGTTTAACAGGTTCCAGTTTTTATAGCTGAAATTGCTCCCAAGGAGTTGCGAGGAGCTTTGACCACTCTAAACCAGGTGATTGATTGATTATACATACAAATTAATATCTGAGCAAATGTTCCAACCATCATCATATTAGACGATTTTTGACTAATCTGCAAAACGTGTGCAGCTTTTGATTTGTGCCGGCGTTTCCGTATCCTTCACCATAGGCACATTTCTATCATGGAGAGCACTTGCATTAATAGGTTGGATAAGACAATATCTAGCATGCTAATTACTTGTTGTAAAGAATAATATTAACACAGAACAGAAATTGATTTATAATATTGTCCAACGGTACTTATTTCTTTGTCAAATGTTTTTTTTTTTTTGTTTACAGCAATAATCCCTTGTGGCGTCCTGCTCTTAGGATTAGCCATAACCCCAGAGTCTCCAAGATGGCTTGTAAGGAACAGAGTTCTGATTTTTACCATAACACTGTTGCTGAACTCATAAACGTTTCCCTTCGCATACGTCATTTTATTCAGGCAAAACAAGGGAAGAATAAGGAGTTTGAATCCTCGTTGAGGAGACTTCGGGGGAAAGGGGCCGACATATCTGTAGAGGCTGCTGAAATTCAAGTAATATTTTTGATACAATATGTGTAGTTCTCTGTTCTGTTATTGTCCTGGTGCTATAATGACGTCTTTTTGTGTTTCTGTTTAAAAAAAAGGAATACATCGAAACTCTTGAGAAGCTCCCAAAAGTCGGACTGCTGGATTTGTTCAGAAGGCGATATCTTCGATCTGTCATAGTAAGACTTTTTATTAGCTCCTTCCCATCGATAGCATTCCCTTCCCTTCTCTTCCCTTCCTACATTTTCAATTATGTGAACAAAATAACATCATTATTCGTTCACACACAGATAGGAGTTGGGCTGATGGTCTGCCAACAATTTGGAGGGATCAATGGGGTCTGTTTCTACACAGCTAGTATCTTCGAGGAATCGGGTAAGAAAGATCTCATGATCAAATGTTTGTTAATAAACGTGCGTTAAGATCATTGTTGTAATAACGATGTTGACCATTCTCTCTCTGTATAACTGCTACACAGGATTTCCAGCTGATGTTGGAACCATAACATATGCAATTCTTCAGGTCATTGTCACGGGACTTGGCGCTCTATTCATCGACAGAGTCGGGAGAAAACCTCTTCTACTGGTAAAAATTTAAATCACACCCAAACTCATCATTCGTTATTGTATTATCAGAGCTTCGTTGTCGCTTTCCTTATGTAACAAAATCTTCGGTCATTCTCTTATTCAGGTATCTGGGGCGGGACTTGTCCTTGGTTGTCTTCTCACAGGGACCTCATTCTATTTCAAGGTGCAAAGTCATTACCTTAATCAGATTATTGTTATTGTTGTTGTTATTATTACAGCTTATTCAGTATCAATTTGCTTGATTATAGGAGCATGGAATTGCACGAGATGCAAGCCCAGCACTTGCGGTCACTGGCATATTAGTAAGTTACAACATCCGCGTATTCAGATCAAGTAGAGCGGTCCGTTTATCTCCATATATACTTCATAGTCTATATATGGTTCCCCGCTTTATCTTTAGGTATACATCGGCTCGTTTTCGGTTGGAATGGGTGCAGTTCCATGGGTTGTAATGTCTGAGGTATAATATATATCTTTAACCTACATCTTCCTTTGAAACTAAATAATGATGCCACAAAACATTTATTTTTTTTTTTTCAGATATTCCCTATAAACGTAAAAGGAGTCGCAGGGAGCTTCGCGACTTTGGTGAACTGGTTCGGGGCATGGGCATGTTCTTACACCTTTAATTTTCTCATGTCATGGAGTACCTATGGTGAGTAAGAAAATGATTTGCTTTTTTACATGAGATTATTTGAATCTTTCTTGCAACTTTCTTCTTTGTGGTAATTTTCACAGGTACTTTCATTCTTTATGCTGCGATAAATGCATTAGCCATTGTGTTTGTGGTTGTGATGCTGCCTGAAACAAAAGGCAGGACACTCGAGCAGATACAAGCAGCTATCAATTCTTCGTAATTTCGTTGAAAGAATTTATTTAAGTGCGGAATACGATTTTCGTTTCTTATGTCTGTATGAAATGTTCGTATCGTACTTCTTCATTTTTACCCTGTGATCTTGTTTGCTTGAGACTGACAAGTGTCAGATGATACTATTATGTCAAAGACCATGCTATCTATCTATCGTTCACCAAAGCAAGACTTGCTTGAAATGCTTAGCATGAGTGGTGTGCTTTTCTTATCTGCTCTTCTTTCATGGGACGAACTTAATACGCTTGCATGATTACGTCTGAAGTGTCACATTCAATTTCAACAGTTTTCGAAAAAATCAGGTAAGGTTAAGTTGGAAGCACGAGTAAAGTCGTACTTACGTTCTTGGAAGGCGTTTCGTGTTTGTTACCCCCATTTTCAAATTTAACGATCTTTTCGCCGATTTCTCCAAGTATGAGTTTCTTTGTAAAATAAATCTACGATAAAGAACTTGCAAGTCCGTGGATAGATCTCACATCTGCAAACCGTTCGTTGCGTCGGCCATTCCACCTTTAACACTTGCAACATAGCCAATAAAACAATATGCAAAACATCAATTTTAACATTAGCATATGGTCTCGACTTTAGTATGCTCAATATGATGATCTTTTATACTGCATCTATATTATACATCATTGTTGAGAATGGCGAGCCATAAACTCGCCGGACACCGTCGGAAGTCGTCGGAGAAGAAGGCAGCTCGAACTGAAACTGGACTGAAGCTGAAAACTGATGAAAGAGCTGAAGATAAGGTTCGAAGTACAGGGGCCGTCCGAAATGATGCGCGCGTGATCTGAGGGCTGAAATTTGAAGATGGCAATTTAAAGATGTACCGTCTGATGGCGCGCGAAGATGATGAACGGCCAGGATGATATGTGAGCAACTTAAGCGGATGTTAAATCAGGCCCGTTGGATCAAGATCGTACGGTTGACGATGAGGGCGGGTTTTCACTTAATAAATCGTCATACGATTTATGCCTAAGTCACGAGCAAAGCATGGAAGATCTGGAGCGTCCGATCAGATGGAATCGACGGCTGACATCACTCGACACTTATAACTTCAGTTTATATAAGCTGTGTAATTTCAGGTTTGAGCGATCATCTTAGCGAGCATATAGGTTTCTGTAGACTGAGAATCTCTGAGTGGAGTGAACACGAAAGTTGTAGAGGGCCGTGAGTGCTGTAACTTTTGTGTTGAGAGTAAATAGAAACGAGGCTCGGTTGATCCGTGGATGTAGGCTGAACAGGCCGAACCACGTTAAATATTCTGTCAAAGAGTGTGTGTGTTTTCGATTGCATTGTCGAGCTGATTTGAGCTGCGATTGCTCAAATCAGTAAGATCGAGTTGCATACAGTGAAAGACCATTGAATTGCGGTCTCAACGGTAGCAATTCCACAACAAGTGATGCGGTGAGCGTGGAGAACGAGGTTATCTCCCGGGGAATGGCTGCCACGAGGTTTGAGATGGAGATTTTCAATGGTTCGAACGATTTTGGGCTGTGGAAGCTCAAGATGAGGGCTGTGCTGGTAGAGAAGGGGCTTGAGGAGGCTTTGAAGCCTGATAATGAGATGGAACCGAAGGATTTAACGGCTGCTGCGAAGAAGAAAATGAAAGAGAAAGCTTATTCAGCTTTAATTCTTTGTCTGAGTGACAGTGTCCTTCGCAGGGTGTCAACGGAGGCTTCAGCGGAGGCTTTATGGAAGAAGTTCGATGCACTTACCAGACCAAATCCCTAGCTCGAAGGTTGTACCTCAAACAAGCCTTGTATAAATTCAGAATGGTGGATGAGGAGCCCCTAGAAAAGCAGATTGATCACTTCCAGAAATTGGTAATGGATTTGCTGAATATTGGGGAGGTTGAAGGACGAAGATCAAACACTTTTGCTGCTGTGCTCCCTGCCTACAAGCCATGAACACTTTAAGGAGGCTATATTGTATGGTAGAGAGAAGATTACAATGGAAGATGTGCTCTCAGCACTCAGCTCGAAGCAGCTGAACAGCTCGACTTCATCAAAGAAGCTGTTGAAATCCCTGCTGCTGAAATGCTAAATATTGAGAGGAAACCAAGTTCATGGAAGAGGAAAGGAAAGGAGAAGGATAAATCTGAGGCTAGGAAGTGCTTCTACTGCGATGAAGTTGGCCACATCATAAGGTTTTGCCCCAAGAGATCAAAAGAAACACTAAGCATGCAACTGTGAGCTCGGCTGTATTGGATGCTGATAATTTCGAGTATGCTAAGGTTTTGACAGTCTCTGAGGGCAAGGAGAATGAAGAGTGGGTACTAGACTCAGGCTCAAGCACGCACATCACCTTCAACAAAGCCTGGCTGCAGGATTTTAGAGAACTAAAAGGGAAATCAGTGCAACTTGAGAATGGAAAGAGCTGTAAAGTGCTGGGCTGCGGTTCTGTCCAAGTAAGGCTGTCAAATGGATCTGTGGGGCTTCTCAGGGATGTGAAGTACGTTCCTGGGTTGAGGAGGAACTTAATCTCCATTGGAGCATTGGACAAGAAAGGCTACACCACAAGACTAGCAGCAGGAAAGGCAGAGGTGATAAAACAGGATAGGCTGGTGCTGAGTGGGACTTTGACGCATGGTATCTACTTGCTGGATGGGTGTTCTGTGGTGAGAGGCACACATATCAAAACTAGGAAGTGTGGTGGTGAGATTATTGTACATTATTGTAATTCTATTCCATGACAAGGAAAAATGTACACTTGCAAGGTGGGCTAGCAGAAAATTTAGGGATTAACATGCCAGCAAGGGTTGAAAGAACAGAGAGGGATGATGGTGGCGGCGAGTTTCAGTTGATAGGAGAGCCGACGGGGGAGTACTATGATGTAATACCGTTCTTCGGAATCATAGACATACTTCAAGACTGACATCACCAAGAAACTCGAGCATGCTTACAAGTCAATCCAATACGATCCAAACTCTATCTCAGCCGTTGATCCAAGGCAGTATTCAAGGCGCTTCCGTGACTATATATTTAAGGCCTTCGAAGATCTTCACGGAGAAGTTTTGGAGGCTATGGACAAGGATTCCCCATATATTGTGACTGAACATCCTAAGGAGACACTGATCAAAGATTTTACCTTCATTACAAGACAGTCCGTTAGCACTGAAAGTGAGTTCTTGCATGTGTTGGTGATTCGTTTTCTTTCTTTCTTTCTTCTTGAATTATCAGTTGCTATTGTTTTATATAAGATGCATTTGGTACATGATGATGGA
Organism: Craterostigma plantagineum; assembly: GCA_027422505.1. Classification (NCBI taxonomy): domain Eukaryota; kingdom Viridiplantae; phylum Streptophyta; class Magnoliopsida; order Lamiales; family Linderniaceae; genus Craterostigma; species Craterostigma plantagineum. The sequence goes on along the minus strand of JAPQWV010002601.1, from coordinate 30,194 downwards.
AAAAGTTATGTAGGGCACTGAGGAGTTTTGCACGCACAAAATTAGTCAACAATATTTATGTAAGACTGCATGAAATGTTTATGTATTTAATGAAATTTATGGTGGTACCGAATGATTGTACTTGATAATGGGTTATGTACATTAGTTAACTTAAAAATGTGTTATGGTAATGCAAACAAACTATTCATTGGACCTCTACTTAGCTGCCGTTCGCAATCAAATATGTTTAATTGCTAACAAAAAACAGTGTTGTAGACAATTTAGCATTGTGCAGAGACTAACAAAAAAATCACCTGATGACTGACAAGTGCTTGCAATGGCGAAGTTTCTGGAATCAGTCTTGCAAGTGCACTTTGACAGCCTGAGAATTACGATGAATCACATGATGGACAGAATGGACGATAAGATTAATGACATTGTTGCAGTCCACACAGTCTTACACAGTCTACAATTTTCACATACCTATATTCTTTAGGTCCAATACTATCACTAAGTGTTTGGCAGTATTACAAGTCAGTCTTACAAGATTGCTTTACTTATCAACTTATATAATATATTTGGTAAGGCCGATGTTAAAAATGATACAAATGTTTTTGTTCCTCATTTTCGATCGATAAATTTTATATACTTTATATAACTATTTCTTGCACTTATTTTGCAATTTGATGAGTGATGAGTTTATACCAAGGAATATTTCATAACCTGTAGTGTAAGACCGTGAGTGTGTAAGACTGCTGCAATGGCTTTACAAACTGCAAGACTGTGTGACCGCACACACTGCCATGAGACTGCAGTCAGCAATGAGACCGCACTATTTAACATTGTAAGACTACTAATTAAACATTGTAAGACTGTGCATAGGGTTGTCAACGGGCGGGTCGGGGGCGGGGATCTAATCTGCGTCCCATCGAGACAAATAGGGACTAAATCGTTCCCGTCCCCGTCCCCACGGGGATCCCCGCCCCGTCACTATTTTAAAAAAATCAATTTATACTATTCTAATATTATTTATATTATTTTATTTTAATATTATCGAAAGTATATTTTAATACTATTTATCTTATAATAATACTAATTGGATATAAATATTATTTAAATACTCGAGGTTGGGGCGGGGATATCGCGGGAAAAAATATTCACATGTTCCCGGCCCGCGGGGATTCCCTTCTTATTCGGGGATCTCCTCGGGGATGGGGAATCCTCGCCCCATTGACAATCATAACTGTACGATACACAAGTTTCTGGAATCAGTCTTGCAAGAGCACTTTGACAGCCTGAGAATTAGGATGAATCACATGATGGACAGAATGGACGATAAGATTAATGATTGTTGCAGTCCACGCAGTCTTACACAGTCTTACAATTTTCACTTACCTATATTCTTTAAGTCCAATACTATCACTAAGTGTTTGGCAGTATTACAAGTCAGTCTTACAAGATTGTTTTACTTATCAACTTATATAATATATATTGGTAAGGCTGATGTTAAAATGATACAAATGTTTTTGTTCCTCATTTTCGATCGATAAATTCTATATACTTTATATAACTATTTCTTGCACTTATTTTGCAATTTGATGAGTGATGAGTTTAAACCAAGGAATATTTCATAACCTGTAGTGTAACACCGTGAGTGTGTAAGACTGCTGCAATGACTTTACAAACTGCAAGACTGTGTGACCGCACGCACTGCCATGAGACTGCAGTCAGCAATGAGACCGCACTATTTAACATTGTAAGACTACTAATTAAACGTTGTAAGACTGTGCATAGGGTTGTCAACGGGGCGGGTCGGGGCGGGGATCTAATCTGCGTCCCACCGAGACAAATGGGGACTAAATCGTTCCCGTCTCCGTCCCACGGCGATCCCCGCCCCGTCGCTATTTTTTAAAAAAAAATATCAATTTATTCTATTCTAATATTATTTAAATTATATTTTAAGATTATTTATATTATTTTATTTTGATATTATCGAAAGTATATTTTAATACTATCATAATACTAATTGGATATAAATATTATTTAAATACTCGGGGTTGGGGCGGGGGTATTCGCGGGAAAAAATATTCACATGTTCCCGGCCCGCGGGGATTCCCTTCCTATTCGGGACGGATCCCCTCGGGGATGGGGAATCCTCGCCCCATTGACAATCCTAACTGTATGATACATAACTATTATGCGACACTACTTAAAACATTGTAAGATTATAGACTGCATAACTGTAAGACTGTAGAATATGTTTTTTAATTATTGTTTTATAAGAACTAAGGATAATCATGCATTAATTTTATATTACACAATAAAAAGAATAATGCGTGTGACGGAACCTAAAATATACCTAAAAATTGTATATATATGACAAAAAATAACCCCGTCCATTGCACGGGGGCGACACCTAGTCTTTTAAATATTTAGTGTGGCGTGCTATGCCTATCTATGTCTTCACAATTGCTTTATAATTCAAACCTCGGTCGGTAAGCTGTCATTTTCTGAATCTGATCAATTGAATCTGATCAATATATATAAATAAACTATTATGTACGAATAGTGATGGAGTCCTTGATTGATTAGTTTTTCTTTAAGATAGGTATTTACACAAAATAAATTGTAGTGCTCAACGTAACTCGTATTGTTATCTTACGAGTTGGAAAATATCTCGTTTACTTTGGAAATGACATATCAGCCCTGAAGGCCACGGTGTACTGCTAACTCGTATTCTATTATTACTGAGTTACCAACGTGTATAATCTTTCTCTATTTTATTAATGATTTTGATTTCATACTTATTTTATTAATGATTTATATATTTTTTAATTATTTTATTAAAAAGCCAACTGAAGAATCTCTTCTGGACCGCTCGAAACGGGTGGCCAGGAATCCACCCGTCGCCCTTCAGTATGAGCGATTCATTAAATTATTATATATAAAAATATTATATATAATATTAATAATATTATTTTATTATTAATTTTTTCAGCTTTGGTTGGCGTCATTTTTGGCGGGCTGGCTGGACCAACAATATATAAATATATATATCATCTTTCCTAAATTTCATTTAAAGGGTATCGATCGTGAGTTGAATCTGTACCGCAGCTTTTATCAAGAAACCTACCTCCATTCAAAGTAATTGCTTCCCTCTCGCTCTGTGTGCGCATAAAAATGTGTTGGCAAAGTGTCATCATTTCAATCGCCGTTCTATCTTCAGCAACAGCAGCTATAGCTGCTGCTCAGTGTGGAAACCATGGTTAGCACTTTAAATAAACTTATTTTGCGTAACAATTTATTCTTCCACGAGATAATTCATTCAGCGGATTTGATTTTGCATCATCGCAGAGGTGCCTATAGTTAGGAAAATCAGTGAGATGGAAGTGCCGACAGCTTCCCGGGGTTATCTCACCTCACCTTGGCTGGTTCGCTTCTTCACGGTTTGAAAGAGGTAAAGTAAGAGAGATCACATGCATTGAGTTCCACGGATCTTGTTGATGAATTTCATTGCCATTTTTAGCAATAATCAAGACGAGGATCATTCTTCCCCATCTTACAATTAGCCCAATTCATTATCAATTCCGAAGTCCCTATACTAAAATCATGAACTTGTGTGTTCGTTGACTTTCTCTCCTTGTGATGTAGCTGCCTTTTTTTTGTTTTCCCTTCTCGAAAACGGAAGCCTACCGTAAATTACAAAAACAAGTAAAAACGAGCTAAATAGCCCGCAGAGCCTCAGTTACAAGGCAAAGACACCTCCTAAAGAGGACAGACAATGTACTTCAACAAAAGGAGATAAAGTTTCCACGTTTATGAACTTGTGATTGAGCTGTCGATGCCTGATTAATATATATCAAGCATGATCAATGATTTTCCTTCTCATTTTCCTCTATATATGATCAATGATTTTCCTATATTTGTCGATGGGAAGGTGGAGGTGTGGCTTGAGACGATGGCTCCGGGCGTAGGCTCACCAATCCACAGCCACCCGTCCGAGGAAATAATGGTGGTGTTAAAGGGCAGTGGCACTCTTTATCTCGCTACTGCTGAACACTCTTCGAAACATCCCGGCGAACCTGAGGAGTTCCCTATTTTCGCAAATACTACCTTTCACATTCCTGTCAATGACGCTCATCAGGTGAAAAAACAAAAGAAAAATAGCACTTCATTCGATATAATTTGAAATCATGTATTTTCCTTCCTCATCTTTTGGCTGCAGGTGAGGAACACGAACGAAAGCGAAGATCTGCACCTCATAGTCGTCATATCAAGACCACCGCTGAAACCGTAAGTAAATCAATCAAACCATTTTTATTCGAACGATAATACTTAGCACTGCAGGCTTTTGTGTTGAATATTGAAATATTGCAGGTTTTTGCATGATGATTGGTTTATGCCACAAAGCGCTGCGAAATTGACATTTCCTTTGCCCTGGGATGCAAAGTGTTACCAAGCTCCTCCTTTGGAGAAAGATGAACTGTAAATATATAATGCAAACCATTGCCTCCTGGTCGCGTCGTAAACGGCAAAAAAATAAATTTATAACCTTATTAATGTAGCGTAAGTAGGTTTTGTCTCCACATGGATGATGGATTTACTTCTACATCAAATTTGGATCGATAATAATAATAATAAGGGGGTTTTGGTGAGTTTTTTTTAATGCAATAGTGAACTAAAAAACAAACGTGTGAAATAATTAGCTAGCTAACTCAATCGATTTTCAATCTTTAATTTAAATACAATATATAACATAAAAGGAAAAATGAGAATATCAATCACAGTAGCAAAAACGTAAGTTGCAAACATATTTTCCTCTCTTGTCCTACTACTCACTCCCTTCTCGCTCGTCAAATTCTATCTGCTCTCACATCATCATCTATCACTCACTATCGCTCGAATTGATCTCAACGTTATGCTACGCTCTTAATATAAAACAGAAAAAATATAAAGATGAAAGTACTGATATCCTCGACCTCTTCGTCCTCTCTATTTATAGATGATGAAAGTGAAGTGATTTTCCTTTTCCAACGCAGAGACGTAGAGCCCGGCTTTAGCACGCTTATGTGATCCAAGAAAATCCTACTTTAGCAGCGAAGTAAATCTTCAGCAGTCATAAGATAAAGCCTTCTAGATTATAATTTGTTTTTTTTTCTTCTTGAACCTTGTGCGTTTGATGTGAGGGTGCAAACTGCGTTGATTGGGTGATCGTTGCTCTTGTTCTCAGCTTTCTTGATGGCTTTTGTCTCGTAGGAAGATGATAATATAGTCTATTATTGGTCAAAGAGATCAATCATTGGAGCTTAAAATTCTTCAAGCGTTGGTAGTTTTGGTGGGCTGAACTATATAATTCATCATGGCTGTTGGAATTGGAATGGGCCTAAGGGTTTGGCTGATTGGGCTGAAAACCCATCTTTCCAGTTCTGCTTGCCTATTTTGCTTCGATATCTGTAAGGCATGTAAGTAAAACGTAAACGTAGAATATCTTGTGCATGGATTGTACAAATATCGACCAAAAATTGCACTTTAAGTTGGTATAAAATATTATAAATTGTTATTTATCATCTCCTCTATTATAACGACAAAACTTTTCCATGTCATGTGACGGATGATGAAATCAACTTACTCGTTATATGTTGAGACTTATAGTTCTCTTTTTTTTTTTCATCGTACTACAAGTGAATGAATCCGAGACTAAGACGGTGGTGTTGATGGAATTAAGACCTAAGCACAGATCATATGTACTGAATGGATTAGAATATGTGCAGAAAATCATATTCCTCCAAAATTGATGCGCGTGTGTATTTGGAAAACACCAAGCTTATGAGCATGCCAACACAGATTTGGAGAAGAGCTCTCCGTCAAAGTAAGGAGATGGCGCATTAGTTTGATTCATGTGCCTCGCGCCTCAGTCCATACAAAGCTTTCTGCAACTAAAACACGTGGTTAGGAAAATGTGGATACTCAAATTCCTTAGGCTGTTCGACATAAATATATTATACTATTTAAAAACGCACCCTTAACATCCATTTGGTGTATATTGTTAATCAACCATTCGGCGAGGATCCGTAAAACAAATCAAGAGATGCGACAAATAATGGTAATTAGTGGATACAAAATTATGGTGTGATTTAAGGCGCACTTGTGGGTAGGGTTGCAAACGAACTGATCTTTTTTTGTTCGATTCGCAATTCGATTCGAAATTTTAAGATTCGGATTAGAATATTTAGAATATGAATCCGAATTAGAATAATTTTTTTGTACGTGGGGCACTTTTGTACTTCTGTAGGATAATAACGTGACGACGGTTTACAGCTCTTCTCATTCAAGTCTAGTGTATATATATACAGATGATAAAATAATTTTTTATTTTAATTAAATTTGTTTACTAATAAGTTATGGATAAATATGCTATTAATTAGTAGTTGATAATAAATATGGTATTTAGATATAATTAATGAATCATTAATTATATATTTATTATCTATATAATATATATTTATATATATATATATAATTAAGATATTGGCGTGCCGGCCCGTGGGCTAGCCCGCCCCTCCCGCCAAAGCCCGCTCCCGCACGGGCTGGCCCGCCGAGGCGGGCCTAAAATATCAAAGCCCGCGGCTGCAGGACACATTGACAGCACTAGATGTAACTTCGATATTCAGGTTGAATAAATAAATTCACTCCAAGAATCTTGTCCTCTCTTGTGGTATCAGAGCATATCAAAATTAGGGCTGTTGATGAAAGAATCCACGCACAAGGCCGATCAAGTTAATCCTATATCCTACTCTTCTAACCCACGCACAAGATTATGTCGTTTTCATATCATGAGAATTCTCCCCAGAACTCTCCAGCTTTGGCCATGGATGATCCCTTGCATCCTTATTTCTCCATCACACCGATTGGGTTGATCCTTGTACATCAACCTCTTACGGGGTGAAAATTGTGCATGATGGAGTCGATCCATGTTGATCGCACTCTCGGTCGAGAACGAGCTGGGATTCGTCGATGGATAAGTAACAACCTGTGAAAAGGATCCTAAGTTGTTTCTAGCATGGAAAAGGAACAATGATTCGTTCTGGCATATAAGGGGCCGACATGTTCTTTTGGCAAGTATACTTGCCGAGGTGTTTGAGAACTCGTATAGGTCGTGAGTGTGGTTGCATATATTTAGAATAAAGTTCATTATTATTTCTTTTTTCTATAATTGTTTGTTTGCTTCCGTCGTTATACATTATATGTTTTAAGTCGTATAAGTGGTATGATCAAAATACTCAAGCAATACGCTAAGCGATTTATGCTATGCAGTATCAGAGCTAAAACATTAAGCACTACGCAATACGCATTTTAAAACACTGATTATACCTAGATCAGTCTACTAACTCGGCTTGCTGCCGAAAATATAATTCATCGTATTAAATTCTCTTCTAATTTTACAAGCTTTTAATCATAACTACTATGTTTAACACACGTGTGAGAAAAGAAATTGCTTTATATCTTGAACAATTAAGATGAATGATAGTTGTTTAAAATAAATTTTTAATAGATAACGAATAATTCGAGCTTGAGTTTATCAAGATTATCCATGATCGTGAATGTCATAGAATCAAATATCAATAAGTCGAGGCGTGTGTTAGACACACTGTTCGTAAGACGAAATAGTCACGATATTCAGTGCTTTCGGTTAGCGCCGATCGTCCCCAAGATACGACTTTGGGACTCGTTATTGCAGTACAATGATTTGAGTTTTTCCGACGAATCGTACTAGAAATCGGGCTTTTCTTGCTTCGGGAATTTGGGAGTTTAGAGGGATTGATGCAATTTTATGTGCGTTTGAATGAATAAATTTTCCAACTCATATGGGGTCTATTTATAGACTTCATCTCATAGGGCTTAATCGCAAGTTCATGAACTTGCTGAACTGCTTCTGTTATTTTGACTTTTCAGTCCAGGGGTCAGACTGCAATATTTCATAACTGGACTGTCTGTCAATTATGAGCCACCAACGGTCCAGTTTTCGACCACCAACAAGTCCGGTTTTACCACGGACAACCCGTTATCCCGTGGCAGGTCGACCTAAACCTCGCCGGAAATATCTCCGCGGGGCTGAACGTCGACGCGTTTGGCCCGAAGTTTGCGAAGAAGAACGTGAGCGAGTAAAGCACCACGAACCCTATCCTTTGCCCGGGCTCCATCCAATAGTTGTATTTTTTTTTGCTCTTTAAGCGGCGAATTCTGCTTTAAACTGTATTTATTTATTTTATTTTTTTCGAATTTTCCGATTTAGCGACGGAATTTCCGTCGCTAACACGTAGTTATTAATTTTTTTTATTTTTTTTATTCCATCGCTAATTTGTATTTTTTTATTTTCCATTTTAGCGACGGAATTTCCGTCGCTAATCTGTTTTTATTTTATTTATTTAATTTTTCTGTGTTAGCGACGGAACATCCGTTGCTAAATTCCGTCGCTAAACCGTTTTAACGGTGTGAGTTGGTCAATCCGTTAGTTTTTTACGGTCAACTGACGGGAATGACGATTACTGATTAACGTATGATAAATGAGGGACTAACAGTGATGTTGTGTGTTTTCAGGGGACCAAAAGTGATTTTGGGAATAACTCAAGGACGAAAATTGCAATTATCCTTGCAAACTTAATACGCTTGCATGATTACATCTGAAGTGTCACATTCAATTTCAACAGTTCGAAAAATAAGGTAATAAGGCTAAGTTGGAAGCACAGAGTAAAGTCATACTTGGAAGGCGTTTCGTGTTTGTTACCCCCATTTTCAAATTAAGGATCTTTTCGCCAATTTCTCCAAGTATGAGTTTCTTCGTAAAATAAATGTACGATAAAAAATGTGCAAGTCCGTGGATAGATCCACATCTGGAAACATTAGTTGGCGTCGTCCATTCCACCTAGAGCTGTCAATAAGCCGGGCCGGGGCGGGCTGGCCCCGCCATTTAGCGGGCCTGAAAAATGGAACCCAGTCCGCCCCGCCGAGGGCCAGGCCCGCTCGATTATTTTTTTAATTTTTTTTTTTAAAATTTATAGTTTAACTTATTATAATTTTATTTAGTTAATTAAGGTATTTATTAATAAATTATGGATAACCAACGTATTAATAATAATATTTAAATATACTTTAATTATGTATTAATTAATAAATGCATCATTAAGTATTTAATCATGATATTGTGTATTAAGTACTAAATGCATCAATAATTACAAATGAAATCATTAATTCATTCATTTAATTAAATTAAGATATATTTAATGTATAATATAAATTAATTAGAATATATGGGGGGCCACCCCGCCCCGCCCCACCTACCCTGCGCGGGCTAGCCCGTTTAGGCCCGTTTCTGGCGAGCCTTAAAAATCCAATCCCAGCCCAGCCCGCCCCATAGGCAGGGCGGGGCGGGCTGCCCCGCGGGCTGCAGACCATTTTGACGGGTCTAATTCCACCTTTAACACTTGCAACATAGCCAATAAAACAATATGCAAAACAACAATTTTAACATTAGCATATGGTCTCGACTTTAGTATGCTCAATATGATCTTTCATACATCATAATATTATCGAAGCCAACAACTATCGTAACAACGAAAGGTCGTAAAACATGGTTCGTAAGTCGCATGTAAGTGCAACCGGCGTTTACGACAGAAGGCGTAACTAACCTTCATAAAATACAAAATTGTGATAGGCTTGAAAGAGGTGATAAAACATATCATGATAGAGTCAAGCCATCATAAAGAAGTACACGTCGTGACGAAGGCTAATATTGTTAACTCAAACGAAAAAGTCTTCGTCGGGGTAATAACAGAAGCATTTTGTCGAGTCATATGGATAAGAAAACAAAAATCAAACGTGAGGTTGTGTTGAGTCAAAATTGGCATGAAAGAAAGACAAACTACTTGAATTTATTCATAGTGATTTGGGAGAGGATATGTAAAACAAAGAGGAGGTAATAAATAGTTTATACCTTATTTATGATTTTTAATGGTTCACAAACGTGATTCTTCTAAGACAAAGAGGATTGGCCTTAAAAATTCAAGATATATAAAAGTGAAGTTGAGAACTAACTCGGTATTAAAATAAAAAGGTTGAGAACCAATCGAGGTGGTGAGCTCATTGTTATGAACAGTTTTTGCATGGAATAATCGATGAATAAACACCATCTTACTCGCCTCAATCTAACGGTGTTGCCGAGAGGAAAAAATAGGCCTTTTAAAGAAATTATAAATGCTATATTATTGCAAGCAAGCGCATATAATAATCTGTGGAGAAAGCTACATTAACTGCTTGTTTTCTTTAAAACCGAATTCCTCAGGGAAGAATGGAAAATACACCGTATGAGCTTCGGAAATGTTATGCGCCTAATGTGAAATACGTCAAAGTGGGGAGTGTTTACCCAATGTATCATTGCTTGAACCGAAGAAAAAAATTGAGTTCTAAAACTTGTGCATATTCATAGGTTATGCCAAAAAATCTTCTGCTTATAGATTTTAGTTTAAAATCAGACGTGATGGACGAAAATACAATTACGGAGTCGAAGAATTCCGAGATTTTTTAAAAATAAAAAAGTAGAATAAACTTAATGTATTAAAAGTTGAACCACATAAAAATGACGCGGGCGGGCATTTGGGAAAGGAGAATCCCTGATAAATTTGGAGGAGAACCAATGAACTATCAAGAACAGCTTGATGCAGAGATGGAAAGGAAGTTTCAAATAAGAGTTAGCAGTGAAATTTGAGATTGGTATACTTACCACCAAGTTCAAAACCTATTGAACGCAAGTTACTCTCCCTAATTAATTATGTCATTCATAATCAAAGCCAAAATAAATATGTCATTGCATACATAATCAAGCTTTTAATTTAAAGGCTTTGGTCGCATTGAGGTGGTTGTACAACCATATCACGCGTGTGATTTTTTAGTGACTCCAGTCCAATGTTGCAAAACTCGCTTGGCGCTAGTCGGGCGCCCGCAGGGGCCTAGCGCCTAGGCGGCCTAGGCGGGGAGTAGGCGGTTTCTAGGCGGAAATTAGGCGGTATACATATTTGTTATTTTTTTATTTTATATGCTAATTACCAAAGTAAATATATATTTGATTTATTCATCTACAAAAATAATATCCTTAATAATATTTTTTGGTATAAAAAAATTTCAGAAAAAAATAAAAAATAGAAAAAAAAACATAACACGGCCGCCTATGCCGACAAACCGGCCGCCTAGCCCGAGTAGTCGGCCGCCTAGCCCGAGTAGTCGGTTCTGACGCCTAGACTGGCCGACTAGGTGGTACTCGCCTCGGTCACGCCCGCCGAGCGCCTAGGCGCCGCCTACTCGCCGCCTAGGCCGAGTTTTGCAACAATGCTCCAGTCCACCTGCTCTGAAAGGTGGAATTACATGAGACATGCACATGCTTTTGCTTACCATGAGATTTCATCGTCCAACTATTTGTCTTTCTTTCGGAAATTAATATTTGGGTAAAATGCGTATAACCCCTCGTGGTTTCATGAAAATGCATATAAACGTCTGTGGTTATTTTATTGCTCGGTACTCCCTCGTGGTTTAACTAATGTTGCACCGTATACCCCGGGCAGCAGTTTTTGCCTGGAATTGGATTACACGCGCTCTTACTGCAGGTGGGTTAAGCTTGAGCCATATTATTTACTGTAAAATGACCAGAATAACCCCAACTATTCATATTCTTTTCAAATGATAACCCTCGGTCCTATCAAGAGTAAAAAATGTTGCCCCCGGGGTTATCATTTGAAAAAAAGGTAAATCGTTGGAGTTATTCTGGTCATTTTACAGTAAATAATATGGTCATTTGAGCGCATGCAAGAGCGCGTGTAATCCAATTTCGGGCAAAAACTGATGACCGACGGTTATCATTTGAAAAGAAGGTGAATAGTTGGGGTTATTCTGGTCATTTAACAGTAAATGTTATGGTCCGAGCTTAACCCACCTCCAGTAAGAGCGCGTGTAATCCAATTTCGGGCAAAAAACTGCTGCACGGGGGTACGGTGCAATATTAGTTAAACCGCGAGGGAGTACCGTGCAATAAAAAAACTACAGGGGTTTATGTGCATTTCCACAAAACCACGAGGGATTTATACACATTTTACCCTTAATATTTTAATAACAAGTTCTTCGTCAAATTAATATGTACTAGCACACCTGCACTCCAGTTGTGGATGCGAGCAGTTATTATTATTTATTTATGCGGCAGTTATAAAATAGAAAAGACAGACCAGTTCCAATATGTAAATGCGGCAATTTCTATTCTATACGGAACAATTCCAATACTTAAATGCAGCAGTTTTTTACTCGTTGAATTATGAAATTTTGACAGACCTAATTAATTGATTTCATGACAGTTTAAGCAAAGTCATCACCATTAATAAAAGAGAATAGATATATAGATATAATCAACATGGAAGCCCAACATGCAGTCAATTAATTAAGAACTAAGTAATCCTAAAGTGCTCGTTTGGTTGATAGGTTTATATTTATGATGGTTTATTTAAGTAAGGGTTTATATAAAACAAATTAATGTGTATAAATAAAATGCGTGTTTGGTTAGTGGGTTTAAATAAACACATGTGAGGAGGTGTGTTTATTTAAACCCGTCTATATGAGTTTATAGTGGTTTTATATAAACCAATGGTTTAGATAAACCAACAAATCAAACACACTGACATGTTTTAAACCCACGTTTAAATTACTAAACCCCTCAACCAAACAAGCACAAAGATGTCATTTATTCCATTTATTGCATAAACAGACAGGCAGAAAAAGTCAAATGTTCAACAACCCAAAAAGGAAACTAGCAAGATTACACAGGATATTATTACTCATTATCGTTATTATTATATCATCTTCCTAAAATTCATTAAAGGGGATCGATCGAGAGTTGAATCTGTAGCGAAGCTTTTATCAAGAAACCTACCTCCTTTCAAAGTAATTGCTTTCCCTCTCGCTCTGTGTGTGCATAAAAATGTGTTGGCAAAGTGTCATTATTTCAATCGCCGTTCTATCTTCAGCAACAGCAGCTTTAGCTGCTGCTCAGTGTGGAAACCATGGTTAGCACTTTAAATAAACTTATTTTGCGTAACAATTTATTCTTCCACGTGATAATTCATTCAGCGAATTTGATCTTGCATCATCGCAGAGGTGCCTATAGTTAGGAAAATCAGTGAGATGGAAGTTGCCGACAGCTTCCCGGGGTTATCTCACCTCACCTTGGCTGGTTCGCTTCTTCACGGTTTGAAAGAGGTAAAGTAAGAGAAATCACATTCATTGAGTTCCACGGATCTTGTTGATGAATTTCATTGCCATTTTAAGCAATAATCAAGACGAGGATCATTCTTCCCCATCTTACAATTAGCCCAATTTATTATCAATTCCGAAGTCCCTATACTAAAATCATGAACTTGTGTGTTTGTTGACTTTCTCTCCTTGTGATGTAGCTGCCTTTTTTGGTTTTCCCTTCTCGAAAACGGAAGCCTACCGTAATTACAAAAACAAGTAAAAACGAGCTAAATAGATCACATAGCCTCAGTTACAAGGCAAAGACACCTCCTAAAGAGGACAGACAATGTACTTCAACAAAAGGAGATAACGTTTCCGCATTTATGAATTTGTGATTGAGCTGTCGATGCCTGATTAATATGTATTCAAGCATGATCAATGATTTTACTATATATACATACATATATATATATATATTGTCGATGGAAAGGTGGAGGTGTGGCTTGAGACGGTGGCTCCGGGTTCAGGCACACCAATCCACAGGCACTCGTGTGAGGAAATATTTGTGGTGTTAAAGGGCAGTGGCACTCTTTATCTCGCTACTACTGAATACTCTTCGAAATATCCCGGCGAACCTAAGGAGTTCCCTTTTTTTGCAAATAGTACCTTTCACATTCCTGTCAATGATGTTCATCAGGTGATTCATTCGATATATTTCGTTGTTTGATTTATGAAATCATGTATTTTTCTTCTTCATCTTTGGCTGCGTTATGTCACAGGTGAGGAACACAAATGAGAGCGAAGATCTGCAGTTCATAGTCGTCATATCGAGACCACCGGTGAAACCGTAAGTAAATCAATCAAACCCATTTTATTCGAATGATAATACTCAGCACCGCAGGCATTTGTGTTGATCTTTAAATATCGAAAATATTGCAGGTTTTTGTATGATGATTGGTTTATGCCACACAGCGCTGCGAAATCGATATTCCCTATGCCTTGGGATGCAGAGTGTTATCAAGCTCCTCCTTTGGCGAAAGATGAACTGTAAATATATAATGCAAACCATTGTCTCCTCTCTTATAATGACGAAGCTTTTCCATGTCATGTGATGGATGATGAAATTAATTTAGTCGTCATATGTTGAGATTATAGTTCTCTTTTTTTTTTTTCTTTTTTTTTTCTCATCGTGCTACAAGTGAATGAATCTGAGACTAAGACGGTGGTGTTGATGGGATTAAGACCTTAGCAGATCACACACACACACACATATATATATATACTGACTAGATTAGAATATGTGCAGATAATCATTTTCCTCCAAAATTACTGCATGTATTGGTCATGTCCCTCCAAAATTACTGCACATGTGTATTGGAAAACACCAAGCTTATGAGCATGGCAACACAGATTTGAAGAAGAGCTCTCAGTCGAAGGAAGAAGATGGCCGATTAGTTTGATTCATATGCCGCTGTATGTGAGGGGCATTTTTGTATTTTTATAGGATAGTAACTTAACATCTGTTTTACGGCTCTCCTCGTTCAAGTCTAATGTGTGTATATATATATATATATATACAGCTCTCCTCGTTCTCTCTTATGGTATCAGAGCATATCAAATTTAGGGCTATTGACCAAAGAAATCCACTCACAAGGTCGATCAAGATAATCATATATCCTACTCTTCGGATCCACTGCAAGACGCCCGACTCTGTTTCATATCAGATTGAAGAATCAAGATTACGTCGTTGTCTTCAGATGATGAGAATTCTCCCCAGAACTCTCCAACTTTGGCCATGGATGATTGCTTGCATCCATTATTTCTCCATCACATCGATAATCCTGGGTTGATCCTTGTACATCAACCTCTTACGGGTGATAATTATGCATCATGGAGTTGATCCATGTCACCGCACTCTCGGTCAAGAACAAGCTGGGATTCGTTGACGGATAAGTAACAAAAACTTATGAAAAGGATCCTGAGTTGTTTCTAGCATGGAAAAGGAACAATGATATAATCATATCTTGGATATTAAAGTCGGTCTCAAAAGAAATATCGTCAAGCATCATCTACTCTGGTTCAGCTCGAGCAGGATGGGTGGATCTTGAAGAGCGCTTTAAAGAAAGCAACAGTTCAAGATTCTACCAACTCAGAAAAGAACAGCTCGACATTCCGCAGAATCATTCAACCATGAGTATGTATTTTACAAAGGTCAAATCTCTTTGGGATGAAATTAGCCATTTCAGACCAACATGTTCTTCTGGTAAGTGTACTTGCGGAGGTGTTCGAGAGTCAAGTCTTACTTCGAAAAAGACTACGTTCTCACCTCAAAGCGCTTATTGCGCACTTTGGTTTGGCTCGGAACGGCTCGAGCGCGGTGCTCGTCAGTGCGAGGCAGACTATTATTTGGGCCAAAACCCACATAAGCTTCACAAGCTCACTTAAGCCCATTTACTAGGCAAGTCTTTTTGAATAAACCAACACGTGTTTCTATATTTATATTGAAGATTTTCTTAGTGTCTAACCAATGTAAAACAACTTTCTCACACTTGAAAACACTACACTTGAATTGGGCTAACTTCGAAATTAATTTCTCATTCACCCGAACTCGGTTTTGAGCGTATTAATATTTCCCCTCGAAACGTAGATTCATAAACTTTCAACGGTTTATCATTTAGACAACCGATGGCTTCCCGATTTAATTAAATTTGGATCAGCTTTTGTTAATTGGGTTTATTACGCATATCTGGACCAATGAGCTCTAAAACCCAACACGTTTTGGTTATGTCAGACAAATTAATAAGGTTGTAAAGAAATATGCAACTTATATGTCGAATATTAGAAACTACTTTAAATTGAGCTTTAGTTATTCTTAAATCTAAAAGGACGATGTCCATCTATTAGACGGAAGTTGTGCTGTAAACATAAATGAACATGGCCGCTTATTCAAAACTGAAACTTTTTATTACAGCGACTCGGCGAATCTCATGTAACTAAAGAAAAACTCCAAAGACTGCAAAACTCAAGAAAAGCAGCGACAGACAATCTAAAAAAGTAACAAGGAAGAGAAGGGAAGAAATACATAATATCATCATCCTAACACATGCAGCGGGAAGCTACAGTTCCTCCTCCTCCTCCTCCACTCGGCGGTTGGCGGCTGTACTTATTTGATTCTCCCCACTCATCTCCTCCAGCGACTTCCCTTTAGACTCCGGCACGAAAACAGTACATATCATCCCCAGCAAGTTGATAACTGCGAGTATATAGAGAGACTTCTTCACCCCAATTCCCGGCCCGTATCCCGGATCAGTCTTCTTCGGGTCCTCATTCTGCGCCACGTACAAGAAGAACGCCCCGATGATCGCCCCCACCTTCCCCGACGCCGCCGATATCCCGTGGCAGGTCGACCTAAACCTCGCCGGGAATATCTCTGCGGGGACAATGAACGTCGTCGCGTTCGGCCCGAAGTTTGCGAAGAAGAACGTGAGCGAGTAGAGCACCACGAACCCTATCCTGTGCCCGGGCTCGATCCAGTAGTTGTAGCCGACGGCTATCACGGTCATGAACACGGTCATGAAGAAGAACCCCACCATCTGTATCCACCACCGCCCCATGCGGTCGATGAGCGCCACCGTGAACCAGTACCCCGGGACCGTGCTGCACAGCGCGATGAGCGTCTGCGCCCGAGATATGACGAACAGCTCCCTTATCGCGTTCATCGTCTTCGCCGGAGGTATCCAACCGATGGCCGAGAATATGTCCTTCTGGAAGAGATTCTGACTGTAGAACGCAATGTCGAGGAGGAGCCACGTGCTGCATGTGCCGAAGAGGTGCTTCCCGTGCCTCGCCGCAAACTCCCTCGTGAATAGCCCGTAAGAGCCCTGGCTCCGCACGATCTCCTCCACCTTCTGCTGCTCCGACTCTATGTCTCGGTTCAAAACCTTCGACATGTCGGCCGCCGCCCGCTCCGCGTCTCGGGCCACAAGGGCCGTGTATCGGGCCGTCTCGGGCATCTTGAGCCGCCAGTAGAACGTGAGGAGGGCCGGGAATGCCCCCACCATGAGGACGATGCGCCATATGTAGTCCGCCTGGGGGACGGTGGACCCCACCGGGTCGACCTCGTACGGAGGCGGGTCGAACTTCTTCCCGAAGATGTGGGCCACGACCATCGCGAATGCTCCGCCGGCCAAAATCCCGAACCCCTGCATGGCGAAGACGGCGGCGATGAACGCCCCTCGGGTCTTCTTGTTCGCGTACTCGGACATGATGGTGGCGGACAGCGGGTAGTCTCCGCCGATGCCGAACCCCAGCCAGAATCTGAAGAAGCACAGGGTCGTCATCACGGGCTTCGGGTCCTTTCCGAACGATAGGCCCGACCCGATGGAGCACACGAACATGAGTATTAGGGTTACTCCGTACACCTTCTTGCGGCCCATCTTGTCCCCGAGCCAGCCGAAGAATATCTGACCGGCGAGGGTCCCGCAGAGGGCCACGCTGTTGACGGCGGCGGACACGTTGGGGGGGAGCCCGCCGGGCCTTGGAGAGCCCTCGCGGTAGTAGTAGATTCTTCCGAGCATTTTGGTGACCAACGAGATGCAGAAGAGGTCGTAGGCGTCGGTGAAGAAGCCCATCCCGGCTATGATGATGGCCGTGAAGTGGTAATATTGGGTCTTAGCCATGTCGAGGGCATTTAGGACCTTTAGGTTGTTGTTCGTTCCTCCAGACTGATGATGATGCGCCATCGTTGCTGCAAAGCGAGCGTGAACCAGCTGCAGCGAATTAATTAACAAAAAAATTATGTTAGGATATATATATATATATATATGTATATGTGTGTATGATGAAATAAAAAATAAAAAATAAAAAAAAAAAAAAATTGGAGAGACAGTCGAGAAAGAACCTACAGCTTGTGATCTCTGATTGTGGATGGAGCAATGCGTGTGTGAGCCTTTATTTGATAGTAATATGTATGTCTACGAAGTGAAGATGATTCCGTAAGGGGTATGGAGGGGTGATCGAGTATTTATATTGTGGTGCACTTCACATTGGCATATTCTCATCATTTTTCGCGACCTGTTCTTATTACCGCATTGATAGTTACTTTGAATCATTATTACTATTTTTAACCAAATGTGGATCCGAGCAAATATAAGAGTGGATTTGACTGTCTATTGTGTGTGTGATGTATTTATGTCGTAATGTTAATCCATCTATATATACTAAATTAATCCAATAAAGAAATATTTTTGGTATATTCCATTCCAAAGCATAATAAGGAAAGAGTATGTGTCCAGTTCTCCAGCCTTATCGGCAGTTAATAAGATGTCCAATTACAATTGTCTGAATATTAGTGCGATCACGAACTCTTTGGGGAAGCCTCGAAAATTTATAGGTAAGACAAATCAGCTTAATAACGTTATTACCAAATCCTCATATTATTGTTAATTAGTCCGAAAGTCGATAAAACGAGTGTTACAAAAATCAAAATACGAATCATCTTTTTTGCACCTTCGTTCTAATTTGACTTTCGTGCAGTTTTTAGACTATTCATACTCAATTCAAGTTTTAAAAACCATACTAAAAATACCATTTTTAAAGTAGATGGATTATTACTATAATTACGAATTCATTAATTGACCAAAATTACCTCAACCTTGTTGGCTCGGCTAGGGCCGGCTCATCGTAATATGGGGCCTAAAGCAATTTCAAATATGGGGTCTTTCTTGAATAAATAAAATTAAACAATGTATATTGACAAATTTCTTTGTGCCAACTAATTACAATCATCATTGAACTATTGTATTGGTGCTCAAAATGTTAACTGTGTCGTTTTGCTTCATTTGTAAAATCGTTCATTTTTTTTATTCTGTTGACACGCCGGTAAAGTAACAAAAAGAATATAAAGTTTAGAAACAAAAACAACATATTTCAAAGTTTGAGCAACAACGTATGGTTTACGCATAAAATTTGCAATAAAGTATTCCATTCCAAAGCACAATAAAGAAAGAGTATGTGCCCCGTTCTCCAGCCTTATAGGTAGTTAATCAGATGCCCAATTACAGTTGTCCGAGTATTAGTGCGATGAGGAACTCTTTCAGGTAGGCCATCGAAAACTTCTAGGGTAGAGACTTCAGGCTCGTATATTTTCCTTAATAACTTTGTTACCGAATCCCCAAACTATTGTTTATTATTGTAAAAGTCGATAAACGAGTGCCACAAAATCAAAGTAAGATCCATCATTTTTGCACCTTTGTTCAAGTTTTACTTTCGTGCAGTTTCCAATCGAGCTATACTCAATTCAAGTTAAAAAAAACCATACGAAAATACCCTTTTAAAAGTACATAAATTTTTACTACGATTACGAATTTAATAACTGACCAATTACCTCAACCCGGTTGGATCATTCAGGGCAGACTAATCGTAATGTGGGGCTTAAAGTGATTTCAAATATGAGGTCTTTTTTAATATCTAAAATTAAACAATGTATGTTGACAATCTGTTTTCGTCAACTTATCACAATCATCTAACTACTATAGATGCTCAAAATGTTAAATGTGCCATTTTGCTTCTTTTGCAAAATCGTTCATTTTTTATTCTTTTGACACAACCAGCAAAGTAACAAAAAAATGAACGGTTTTGTTGAAGTTAGGAATCAAAACGACACGTTTAAAAAGTTGAACACCAACAGTGAGACTTGGCATGGTTTTTGGTATAAAATTTGCAATAAAGAAATATTTTTCATATATTCCATTCCTAAGCATAATAAGGAAAGAGTATGTATCCCGTACTTCAGCCCTATCGACATTTAATCTGATGTCCAATTACAGTTGTCCGAGTATTAATGCGATGAGGAACTCTTTTAGGGAGGTCACTGTTTCTAGGGTAGAGAATTCAGACTTTGTATATTTTCTTTAATAATTTCATTACCAAATCCCCACACTATTGTTGAATAATCTGACAGTCGATAAAACGAGTGTCACAAAATCAAAATAAGATCCATATTTTTTGCAGTTCAAGTTTTACTTTCGTTCTGGGTCGGCTCATCATAATATGGGGCCTAAAGTGATTTCAAATAGGGACTTTTTAATCTATGCCCTTGGAATGTCAATATTCGAGGATTAGATAATAGGGGCTATTTAATCTATGTAATATTCACAATTCGTTTTATATCTCGATTGTATGACATTTTGATTGATAAATGCATATTATTTTTTTATCATATATCTTACAAGGCGATAAATTGAATAAAACCCAAAAGTTAGAGTTTAGTTATCAATTCTGCTTGACAGAGAGGGAGCACTGATATACTATTACTCTCTGAGGTTAAAATAGTCAACAAGTTAATATCTTCGGTATGGCGACCTGATCTCAGATAAACTTGATATGTCGACGAGTCCAATGTGACTGTGCTAGTCGCTCACTCGGATTTGACATGGAATCCAGCGAAATATAAGAGTTTGGATTTTCCCTCGAATTTGGCGAAATCGAAATCCAAATCGGTATGATTGCCAAACGGAAGATTTGTGCGAAATCTGGATTTCAAATCAAAATCCGGAATCCAAACGGGCATAAAACAAGTGCAGCAAACAATCGTAAACAAGTTATTACAAAGAATGCTTTTTTTTTTCACTTGTTCAAATACAGGTAGATGGGCACGGAAGGCCTGGTCTTGTACCTATAGAAGGCTTTCTTCTTTTTGTAAGAGCAGTTAACAATGGTTATGACAATGTTCCCAGGTTCCCTTACGTGGAAACTGTTTCGAATGCTCTGTTCCATTTTCTTCTCATTCTGTATCAATATTCTATAGGAGCAATCATCGTACGGTACGAATTCTTCCTGGTAACTCACTTCGAGTCCAACCACGGTTACATCCCAAGTCACAGTCACACCTCCCTGCAAAATCCATTCAATCATTTTATCATATGATTTTTATACAATTCATAATTATTATATTAATTGCTTGCACCTCATCATTAACAGGTATCTGAATTCTCTCTGATGCGTTTGTTCTTACATCCATTTCAAGAACTTTGTCGTCTGTTGAGAACTCGGAGTCATTCTCTCTCTTCAGCCCACCGTATTGGAGTAATATGTTCTCTATAGTAGCATACCTGCAATTTTATTTTCATCAAATGCATCAAACATCATAATAATAGTTGAAATTATACTAATAGTGGAAAACAAAAAAACCCTTATAATTAATTACTTGAGAAGAGTTTCTGTAACTTTTGAGGGCTTCACAAAGACAAACTTTTTCTTGCTCCTTTGTGTGATCAGCCTCAGCTTTAAAGCATTCAGAGTCAAGAACCATGATGGAACATTTATGATCAACTGCATATACACAAATCATGGCAAACTATTCAAACAATCCCTAAAAGAATTAGACTGCAGATAATTTCTTCGTTAGGTCATGTATATATATAATGATATTTTGAGGGGAAAAAACTGACATTTCTGTGGACAAGCCCTGGATAATGATCACGAAACAAGTTGATCAACTTCTTGCAAATCACATGCACTTCCTTTAAAGCTGGTCCTGGAGAGTTCTTCATATCTAATATCTGAATAATCGAATCGACCCCACCAGGTGAAAAATTAAGATCTTGGATCCCTCTTTCGAGGCAATAAATTCTCCATCTCAAATAATCCTGATACTTGTCTGAAGGACTCATAAACTTCATATCAGTGTTGTTACTAAAATAATTATTTCCATGCACGCTATAACACAACGGACGTCCCTCTTTATCTTTACCGCTGCTAAACCACATACGATCGATCAGCATCTCAGGTCTGGAAAGATCTTCCCAGGGTCTGATTTCCTCGCGCCATCTTAAAGTTTTCCTCAGAGAAGTGAAGGCTTCGTGTACTTTGTAATGCTTGGCTTTTAGAAACTTGGATAAAATTGCATCTGAAGCAGCCTCATCATTGCGATCCTCGGGCATTAAACGAACGCCCCATAATGTAATTACATCTCTATCACCTTTGTGGGAGTGCGTATTATTATTATATCTATCCGCCTTTACCTTTTCTGAAAGCATGTAATTACCTTGAATGGCTTCTTTGACCCTGAACCTGAATTCAAGAAGGGCTTTCCTTCTCGATCTTTCGATGTCTTTGTCAGAGGCATACGATGAATATGGATCGTCGCGTTTTTTGGATTCGTAACGTTCCTCATTGATTTCCTCTTCTTGATCGGTAAAGGATTCATCGGATGGTTCCTCCCTCATTTTGTTTGTAATCTTTTTCAGATTATAATTATTATCGTTTGAGATTTCGGGGAGCACCGATTTGGTCGAGTCTTGGCACCGTGTTAATACGTATGCATGAACGTCGTCCTGGAAAACCAAGACTCGAGGGAGGGTTAGATGTGATCGTCTGATGAAATTAAAAAGATGAGAAAAAGAAGTAGAAAGAAAGAGATGTGAGATGGAGTATAGTTTCCTTTTCCTAAAATTGGAGAGTTAGCGTAAATGAGTTGGGCCGTCAAGATAAGGTGGCGCCTATAGTTGTGCGATAGGTTAGGATTTGGAGTGTAATGTTGTTTCGCTTAGATCTTTCTTTATTTGGACTGATTAACTATTTTGAGGGATTTCGAATGTTAATTTTCTTTCTTCCTTAGCCTATGTTTATAACAACTAGATGACCCTTCTTGTACTAAAGACAAAAAAAAAATAGTAAAACAAAATTCAAAAATAAAATAAATTGTCACAACCCGTTGGTAGACCAACCTTGAACTTGACATGATTGTGCACAAATCTCAATGTCTAACATTATCCAATAATGCCATTTGTCAAATGTGATTGGTTTGTATGATATTTTTAAGGTTTTGTATGATATTTCAATAATCTCTTAAGTTGTTTTATTCTTGATTTTCACCAGAATCCGCGATTTTATTTCTCTAAGAGACTACTGTTGACACATTTTCAATAATAATAATTATTATAAAATACAAATATATTTATTAAATAATAAAATAAATAAACATTAAGGGTTGTGTTGGATTGTTGATAAAGTGTGAAAATTATTGAGGTTGGGTTGATGTGTGAGTTTGTGCATGTGGAGGAGATAAAAATTAATATTTTATTCTCATGATCGGTTGTGGGGGTGTTGATAATCATAGGTTTATCTTGTACAGGGGTTTATTAGAAAGACGCTCATCTCCGGCTCGTAAAAAACTGCACCGCGTACCTATTCTATTATATAAAGGTTGTGGAGTGACTATAAACTGCCACATTTGGTATGTCATTTGTTCCCCCGGATTTTACCGGGTCCAGACGAAATACTCCAATGCAGTTAAACAACAAAAACGGAATGAGGCGGAAGCCCTACGAGAGGAGTTCTCTAAGAAACATTTGGTATGTCATTTGGTCTCCCCCTCGTGGGTTTCTCGTCCCCTGTTTGGGGTGTTGTCCCCTCCTCGTGAGACTCTTTGGCGTTCTTTTGGGACTCACATTTGCCCCACTATGGATGGCTATGACTACCTCATCTCCACCATGGCCTTCTTGCAGCCATAGTCTTGGTCACTTGTATGTATGTACACCCTTTGAAAGAGCACAACTTGCAATGGAATCCGATGGGCTACGAGTGGGGCTTAGAGAATGCCTCAGGTTATTCGTGAAAGCTTACAGGACCTTTATTGATGGTTTGGGAATATTGGATTGGAGTCAAACCCGGATTATCGACTGACGATGTTGAGAAAGCACACGGGCTCTTTGTATTTGCCTGTTTGTCCATCCCGAGCAGAAGTCGAAGATACTGGTTATTGATGCGTCTTTAATTAATCGAAAGCATGACTACTCCTATCTTTTCGCCCATTGCCGTCGACTAAAGATTTGTAGTCTACACCGTTGTAGTGAAGTTTTAAATCCAACTTATAGCAGAAGTTAAAATTTGAGGCTGCGAGGTTATTGACTTTGATTTTCTAGTCTGCCTTGATCTCGAGCGGTGTTCGTTGATTGTAACCTGCTCCTAGAGTGAACCTTTGTTCCCAGTCCCACTGATTTTATCTCGATGTCACTAGAGGAACCTTTTGGCTGTAGTCAACATAATTATTTTTATAAATGAGACAGCAAGCTTTCGTTGGAAAAACATATAACATACGAAGCAAGATATTACTTATAAAATAATGCCTTCTCTCAGAACTAATTTGTTAATTTGTGTCATAACAGAGAAAATTTATTAACACCAAAAACAGAACTTGTTCAATTCCAGCCAAGACTACGTTATAAATACCAAGACAGAAAAGCTTATACCCTTTCAATAGTGTTGACTGAATACCCTTTATTTAAAAGACGGAGACAATTTAATCATATTCGATTACCAAAACAGAAATGTACAGTTTTTTTTACCGCTTGAATATGAAGCCATCAAGTCTAGTTGGAGCTGTTCTTCTTAGCAGCATAGGTTCGATATGCTGCCAACCCGATAAATGCAGCAGCAGTCCCAACTGCGTTTTAACAACATTGCATCCCAAGCTCAGTCATAAATTATAAATCAAAAGAAGCAACAGAGATCTTAGACATCATACAAAATTACCCCATAGAAAAGGCTTCTCATGATTCGCAATTCTCATGAGGAGAACCAAGAGGATTGTGTAAAACTGTTGAGATGTCTGGTCATTTTCTAAATTCTAACTGATAATTTATATTTTTTTACCCAATTCTAAGAGCTACTATTCCGTCTGCACCTCTATCACCAATTCATTATTTATTACATAAAATAAATAGGGTGGGTGTGGGTACCTGAGAGACACATGAGAGCACGGCTAACAAATTGGCGATATCGCTTGTGACTGCGTCCAATGTCTGTTTCTGGGATGCTTAAATGAGGGTTCTCAGCTGCATTTACAATCTTT
The DNA here is from genome assembly GCA_027422505.1 of Craterostigma plantagineum. Lineage (NCBI taxonomy): Eukaryota > Viridiplantae > Streptophyta > Magnoliopsida > Lamiales > Linderniaceae > Craterostigma > Craterostigma plantagineum. The sequence continues at coordinate 5,095 of JAPQWV010002601.1, read as the reverse complement.
TCAAACACGCCGTTCAGATCTCTCTCCTTCACGCTTACGGGAATAGGCACATCGATCCCCAAATCCACGCATATCTGTGAAAAAAAGAGAGAGTAGTTTTCTGATTTAAAAGCGTCCAACAACAATAGTTGGAAACATTTGAGATTGGTTTCAAATATACCACCTTAGCTGAATCCTTCGTTAACGACAATGGGGTTGAGTTGAGATCATTTTTGGCTGCAATGAGGAGACATGGCGTCCCATATCCACTTTCTTCCCCTAACATTGCCACGGAAGAAAGCAATTCGACTGCTGCTTTAAAAGAAGGTCCACTTGAGCTGTATGAATAAGAAATGGTGAAAATGATTTAGGAAGACCACGTGATATGAAATGAAACCATGGGAAGATGGTGACGACTATCACACACACACACAGACAAAAAAAAAAGCCAAGGCTAGGTAATTCATGCTTACCTGTCATACACAAAAATAGCCACGTCGCATGGAGCCAATGATTCCTTATTGGATAAAAGTTTCTTAACCCCATCTTCTGGAATCTCTCGCATTATAAGGGTTTTTCTCCTAAGGCCCTGTAATAGAGAGTTTTTACCACATGTGTTTGTATCGTTACTGGTTATGTCAATCTTCACTGACACACTAAAAAAACATGTAAAAAAAATAGCCCAACTTTTATCCATAGACGAAAACATGGAATCATGAAAAGGTTTTGCAATCATACTCACCCGAGGCGAGTTCACAACATTCACAGCATAATGCTCCACAGTTGATGGGGTATCACTTTCTACAAATTGCCTGTTAAAAAGAAAATTACAGAAAGCACGTTAAACCATTAGCAGAATTACCCAGCTAACTATAAAACTTTAAAGCGCTTCAGAACTCCGAGCGTTATCATGTTAGTAAACTTTCATGTCAAGCACATGGAGATCCAAACCTTCCGAGTAATGACATCAGCAATGAAGATTTTCCAGAATGTTTAGGTCCAAAAACAAAGCACTGGAAAACACTTCTCTCTGTGTGTTGCTTCTTCCTGTCGACTGATCTCCTCCGAGTAACTTGAAAAGCTGATGTGGCATTGCAATTGAAACCTATGTATGTCAAGTTGGCTACACTTAGCTCTGGATCCAATAATGTCATAAGAGACCACTGCAGCACAGGTTTTAGATAAGTGAAAATCAACACAACTTCGAGAATAATATGAAAAACGATTGTTACTTTAATAGAGTAAAGAACATGGCGAAATTTAGTTATAACCAATCGTAATAAATCAAATCACAATTATGGTAAATAAATTTTATATTGCAAAGAATTCAACAAAGCTGGGGTTAAAAAAAGGTGAGTTTTCACCATCATGCAACCAAATTAGTTTGTGATATAGTTATACTGATTCATAAGTGACACTGCCAGCCAGAATAACAGGGTTTGTGAATTTCACGGTATTTTAGCATCAAACAATATAATAAGCAATTTAGTTATGTTAATCAGATATCTGATCCATCATGGGGTAACAGTTAAGACTTATATATTATGATGTTGCACATGTATAACACACAATTGCTTGTGTAGACAAGAATATCTCCGTGTCACAAAACAAGATAAACCCACCTCTGAGAGAAAGCCAGAAATAGACAATCCACGGCTTGTTCTCTCAACAGCATCTTTATAAGGAGCTTCATCCCATGGACTGCATTAATAGCATGAAAGGATTATTGAAAAGATGATAGGAATAGACCACATTTTCCAGTGTATCTCGAGGATAAAAGCACTACTGATACAATGCAATGCTCTCTTGAACGTACAGAAGCTACAAATTGCATTTATGAGCAATTTTATGAGATAAGTACAAAAACAACATGACTGCCAGGAATTAACTGATGGATTCCTCGGAATTACATTCAGAATATGGTCATCTGAAATATACAATGAATGTCCTGAAGATGGTGCAAACACTCAAATCTATCAGGAAAATATAAACCAGTAACTCATATTCATATGCTTATTGAGTAACAGAAAGTTTGAGGGCAATAAATGCATATCATACAAAACAACTCTCATAGCATGAATCAAAACCTCTGACAATTTTCAACGGAAAATGATGTCCCCAGAAATCTAATGAGATAATAGGTCCGGACACTGGAGATGCAAAACATGAACTTTCCTCTCAATTATGCGTGACCAGATCGAGTTGGTAAAAGATAATCCCAGGTCGTCGCAAATATTTACCTTTCGGGTGCAGTTGAAAACAAATCTTCAAGTTCACTATTGCGAAGAATTTCATCCTAAAAAAGAAATGAATTGATTGGTATGCTAAGATGCTGAAGAATAATACCAATGCACGTGAACGGACGAAATAGAAGATGTTTACTAGTGAGATTTCCCATTTTGTAATATATGTCCAGGAAATATGTATCCTATCCATGTTCTGGAAATTCTTTCAAGCACAAACAGCTTTTATTGGCACGAGACGAATCAAATTTGAAGTAAAATACTTAACAGTAAAATGGCATCAACATACGTTATCATCATCGAAGGTGCTGAAGACTCCCTTCAGAAACTCTACCGCTTCACTCGTCAGTTCAATACTCTGCAAGGTGTAAAGGCCACGCAATTAGAGAAGGAAAATCTCTTAGCATAGGACACAGAAATTAAAAGGCTTATAGTCTTGTACCCTTGTCCCCCTTGATAGTGGGCAAAATAGAGCTAAATCTACTAATAAAAAAAGAAAAAATACATCACTACCAATTACAGATCGGACACTTGATATTACAGTTTTGACTATTATCTATTGAATAAGCAAATTGAATAATATGATATGCACTTTATGTTGTGTTATAGTAAACCTCATTATATCTGGAGCACCAAGTCCAACATAGGAGGACAATAAAGACAAATTATCTACCTAGAGAATTACCTGATCTGGAGCTTTTTTGGTAGGAACTGATAAGAATTCATTCCTTAGTTTTAGCTCATCATTGTACCCAAATTTTCTCAGAACTGTCCACGTGGTTTCAATCCGCCCTTTCTCTATAAAAAGGGCATGAAGAAAAAGAAAACCAGCTAAGGTAAGGCCAGATTCATTGACACCTTCGGGCAACTTCTCCTTCACCACGCTCTTGACGCCGACAATTTCAGCAGGTTGCAAAGGAGCATTGAAACACTCTATCTGTTCAAATTACATGTATCAGCAAAACGGGACAGTAACTTTGAAAGTTTTGTTCCATGTCTTAAGTACCCTCTCAATATGGCAAAGATATACCTGAAACTTATTAAGCTCTTCATCATTGAGAGAACCGTCCATATCATGATCACAAAGTATAAATATCCTCTTCAATGCTCTCACACATCGTGGTCTCAAAGCCTGGGTTTCTTGATCAAACAACGGAGCTGTGGGGTGAAGAACGGCCTTTTGAGCAAAGTAAAAAACCTCTTGAACCTACAACAAGAAAAAATCAATGAATGCTTGCAAGGCTTCTTTTACAAAACAGAACTAAAAACAAACAAAAACGTCGTCCCAAACCTGAAGCATGTTAGCTGCAGAGCATTCTATGCAAGTCTCTATCTCCCGAAACTGCTGCATAAGCGGTGTCATCTCAATGCTCAAATTGTACTCCTCCGTTCTCCTGTCTACCTTGCAACCAGTCACAATCACTGGCGCCTTGATCTACCCAACAAAGAAGCGGCAAGGAAAATCTAAGCAATAATCTAACGCTAGATGATTTAAACTTTCCGAGCAGCATGTGTCAGACACTGACGGCAGGCATGGCATATTTGTGTTTCCCAAATCACGCTATTACGAACACATTAATCTCAGTCACATTCCACGTGAAATAAGAATCATACTATCCATTTGATTCATCACATGCACCATTAAAGTACAGCCATATAATTCAAGGTCATTCTTTTAACCTCTTATCTGCATATTTTAACTACATTGTCAAGAATTGTCGCAAATATGATCAAGAAAATGATAAAAAAAAAAAAAAAAAAAAAAAAAAAAAAAAAAAAAAAATGCATACCTTACGTGAAGAAAATACGCTATATTTCCCATTCAACTCAACTAATTCGCTCTAGATCATTTTGCGAAAGCTATTAACCATCATAGACTGTCTGGTCGTGTAATTTCAAAATTTGCCAAAAATGTTGATTCAAAACATTGAAATCTCCTCATTTTCTGTTAGAACAAAGATCATTTCGAATCAGAGGGATTCATCATAAACCTCTAATCTTCGAAACTCATGAAGCCAGAACGAGCTCAAGCGATTCAGAGTGGAAGGCTGATCGGACGCATAAGTCAGTACCACCGCATCAGCTCGCTTCAGCTCCTCGGCCAATTTCCCTCTATTCTCCAGACTGCATCATTAGCACAAAACAAAATCAAGAGAAGAAAAATAAAAGTGAACAATCACAAAAAAAAATACGGATTATCTTAAAAAGAGCTAAAAGTAAATTGAATTGCGAGTTTCGAGCCCGGACCTCGAGGACGTGTCAATGATGACGATGGGGACGTTGTCTGGATAGAAATCGGCGGGCAAGCGCGTGGGTGGTAAAACGGGAGGTACGTCGGGGCGAAAGGACTCGGCGGCAGCGGCGGCTATAAGGCTAGACTTTCCGGTGCCGCGGTCGCCGACCACCGCGATGCGGACAGAGGCTCGTGGAGTGGCACGTGGCATATTTCACAGGGAGTTTCTTGGGGGGCTGATGACTGATCGAATAGTGACGGAGATTTGTGTTCTTGTTTTCGTTTAGTCCAGTAAATCTAAATTGTATTAGTAATAATATATAATTTGTCAACTACTGTATTATAAGAACTTCAATTGAACTATTTTAGGGAAAAAAAACAATAGGGCAAATCTCTTTCATTACCTTGTAAGTTTAAATTTCATGTTCAATACCTCGATTTAATTGAGTACTCATCTGCGAAAAGTTATGTGTAATACCAAAAACAGGGAAGGGACGATTTTATTCACAACACAACCGAAGTGTAAGGACCTGTCGAGCAAGGTTTTGAAAACCAGACCGGATGGCCAGTTCAGGCCGGAAACCACCGAACCGGCCGAAAATCCTATCCGACTCCGGTCCGGTTTAATTTTAATTTTAAA